>CP045896.1:407251-419670 GCA_013387185.1 Caligus rogercresseyi
TCGGCCAAAGGGATACCCTTTCCATTTGGCAATACAATTTCACTATATTGAGGCCCGTACCTTGTTGCCTGTAGTGTTAGGATAATCACCACAGCTATCGTCAGCTGAAATCACACTGACTACCTGAGGGAATCTTGTTGACAGACCCTCTATCGTGGTGGGCATCAAAATGGAAACATGAATTAGAATATTCATAGAATAAACTCCCAGAATAATATACTTGAGTACTACAACAAATGAAAGACAAAGTTACACATTTAAACCAACTTGTTATATCAACATTAAGGCAAACAATAAATATATATGAAGCTGTCAGTGGTATCCTGAAGATCAATTTAGATATTAAACAATCAAGTTCAAATGACTTTATCTCGTTTTCTTTAGAGTCAAAAGCGACGCTTTATCAGAAAAAATCCCATTCATTATATGAAAGGGGAGGCATTCATGACGTCACTTTTTCTGACATATTACTGATTCAGTAAAATTAAAAATTATTTTAAATTGTGTATATTGTTGCATATATGAAATTATTTAGATATACATCTATCAATTTTATTTGCTTTACAATATTTCTTAACTGTTTTTACAGGTTTTCTATAACTAAATGTTTTGAAAAAAATCGTATTATTATGTTTAGAAAAAATGTATTAATTGAATATTTTTAAATCCTTTCTGCTATGTCATGCATACTAAAGCGTTAAAGTAAAGTAGGTCAGGCATAAATAAAATTCTTCCTTTTTTTCAAAAGAATTGGCAAAATTTTAGTTATTCTTTTGTCCGTAAGGGGCGCTTTGATGCTTGAGCTCTTTAAAATAATAGCAAGGCCTTTTAATTTTATACTCGATATTTGGGCGCCTACGGCGCCAATATGCTCGCCCTTCGGGTATTATGGGTAGGTTTGGAGCTAGTTTTTGAGTAAAACAGACCTTAAAGAATAATAGAGAGGAAAGAGAAAATAATTTTCCGTTTTGTACAAACATTCCTCATAAAAAGTTGACTTGTACAAAGAATATGTTTAAGTCACATGAGATGCTTTTTCTTTTTCTATTTCTCTAACTCCTCCTCTCCTTGTTTTTTCATTTTTCCTCTCTTTACCTCGAAAAGTAGGTAGTAAATCAGACAAGGTCTGATATTTTTTTCATTTCTGGTCCATCACTTGGCAAATAGTTTTTTAGGTCCGTCTTGACCCAAGGATTCTATAGGTACCTTCAAGTTCAAATCTGACCATAAATGGGAGGAGATAGCGTGCGGACATACAGACGGACAGAGATTGGTGAATTATTATATAGATTTGGAGACGTTTTTATCTTGATATATTTCAAATCATCTAAGCTAATCCCTTTAAACCGGTTTTAAATAGGATTGTGACGTAATTTCATTGACTAGCGACGCTAACAAATAACCAAAATTTTGGCCAATTTTTTTTTTGTTTACTTTTTCCTTGCATGCGCTACTTTACTTAAACGCTTTAATACATACGTATCATTGGACAAGAAAAAGAAGCAAAGCACTCAAGTTGTCCGCAATTGTTTTTTTTTTGGGGGGGGGTCACCACATATTACCTATATTATTCACCTTGGCTTTGTTTCGGGCTCCCTTGATTTACGAACAACTTGTCTTTTAGTTTCCTTACAATACAGGGATGGTATTATTGAGAAGGCTGTGGAGTTGTTGTGAGGTTTGTTGGTTTTTTCTTCTTTGATAATATATATGAGTGTAAGTATGAATAAGGAAAGGGTGAAACTACGTAAACAACAAGTCAGAGAGGGTTGAAATGGATTTCTTTTCTTACATAGCCACTTCTTGGACGACTCCACCTAGATCCCTTCAAAGATAGTCTTCTTTTAATAAAATTATATTATATATATATTGTTATACATAGTGAGGAGGCACTTTCTCTGATTATATTATTAAATCAAAATAATTAAAGGTGCCTTGCCAAAAAGATTATGGGTAATAAGAACGAAAGTGGAGATGCTTATGGGTGGCTACTTGTTTTTCATGTTGTTTATTTGTTCAATAAAGAAAACTTTTAAAAAAGAAAAATAATTATAATACAATTTGAGAGGTTTTTTTTTTGTTATTCTATGAGTTATATTTTGCTCAGTGCTTATATATATATATTTCAAGGTTTCACAGTAGCTCTTTAATTAGTATGATTATTTGTAAGAAAGCGTATATTTAACGAACCTGAATATATATTTGTTGTCAATGATGTATTTTAGGTATTTATTGCAACAAAACTTTATCCAACCGTTATTTAACTATCAATAATGATGACCTCTCAAAAAAGCAACTGATTCATAATGTTTTAAGCTCTATTTGTCTATTTATATTGTTGTTAATATAAAAAGAGTCTCTTTGAGTCCTCCACCTTTTTCGAGTATAATAAATAGTTAATGTTTAATTCCCGGGGGAGGAATCTGAGCTCAATTCTCCTTGAGCGCTCAGCACTTCCTCCTTAATAGTTTTGACAGGTTTTTTTAAATTGCAGATTGCTTTTACGCGTTTCTTCGTGATAAAGAAACAATTTTTCTATGATGAATAAAATAGTTTGTTCTTTTCTTTCAATAATAAAGAAATCATTATTTGATCGAGAAATATCCAATTTTCACGCTGCAAAAAAATAATTTATTCACTAAAATAATTATATATTACATTATTAATTATCCAATCACCCCCGATTCCATGTAGTTTTATTATCTAAAATATTATTTCATAAACTAAATACATAAATTTACAACGTCCTTATCTAAAAAAAAAATAAGTACCGATAGGCTTAAGTGTCCAAGGCATTAATAAGATTACAAAAAGACACAAAAATATATGAATTGAGTGTGAGAACCTATTTTTTTTCATTAGGCTTTTATGACGAGTGCCATAGCCAATTGTAACTTAGTACCGCCGTTTATTGGATGGGTCTTCCCCAGGGGGGGGGGGCAGAACTCACGTAAACAAAGAAGGATATTTCCAATAAAAAATGTGACGTCATCACAGCTACGATTTGCCTATGTATCTAATACCTCTAGGACAACTAAGCTAAGAACGTAAAGGCTCTCAAAGGATAAACGTCCGGAGGCTCCCTCCCGCCACGAGCCACCCGGGGACGCACAGCTTCAGATCAGGGAGGAAGTGGAAGTCCGAACACCGCACGGGACTCTGAGGCCTTTGGTGAGTAGCCCGCACGCATCTAGGAGCTCCGGAACAAGTTCTTCAAATTTCAAATTTTTATTCCCTTTTAAATTAATCACTGTTTTTAAATGTACCTTTGGTTTTATTTAATAACAATAGCTACTGTGACGTCCTCTGTTACATTTCAGTTTTTCTTTTATAAATCAGAGGAATCTAACATTGCGTTCTGCGCATCTTGTATTATCTATATCTTTGGGTTTCCCCAAGCCTGAAGTACGTATCATTTTCTTTATATTGGATGGAACAATCTATTGAAGGACTGATGATGATGACCTCTGGAGCTAAGGGATGTAGGTAAATATATTTTAAATCGGAGTATGTGGGACATATATTCTCCAAGGGCTATTAAACACAAAATAGGTAGAGAGATGTCAAAACATGTTTTTCCTCTCGTCATTTGACTAAAAGGCTTATTAATATATATTTGAATAGATAGCATCGGGTTTTTTTCTTAATGCCCATTGAGATAAAGCCCGTGGATGAATAGGTATATATATTTGTAAGCAATCAGAGTAAGCATTAGGAGTGAGGCATCATTCATATTTTGACGTGTGAACATAGTCGTATAAAAAATATACTTTCATTCATCTAACACTTGCCCTACAGATTGTTGTATCCTACATTGAATTGCTTAGTCCAGTGTATTTTGTAAATTAAATTGGTTGTACGCTGAATTCTGCGACATTTGTATCCATGACATAGTATCCGCAATATTTGTATCCGGACTTTTGTATCCGGACATTTGTATCCATGGCATTTGTATCCGGACATTGTATCCATGACATTTGTATCCGAAAAAAATATCCACGACATTTGTATCCACGACATTTAGGAATATCCATCACATTTGCATCAAATCCCATATATTTTAGCTCAGTTACCTCAGTTAAGTTTATTTTCCCTCTTTCAAATATCTAGCAACGAATTCATATTATTATAAAATATGCAGTTTGACACAGTATAATTCATAAAAATGGATACAAAAGTTGCTTTTATTTACCCGTGGATAAAATTGTAATGGAACCCAATGTCGTATATACAAATGTCTCACTTATTTAATGTGGATACAACTGTCGTCGATACAAATGTCCAGATATACAAATGTCCGGATATAAATGTCGCAGATACAAACTGTCTGGATACAACTGTCGCAGAATAGTCTGTTGGACTACATTGTGACCTAAAAATTGTATGTATCATTAACTTAGAACAAAATATAATCTCTTATTTACTGATTAAATCGAACGAAAATGATTTTAAAAAGCAAATCATTTTTTAAAACAAATGATTTTCAGACTTCGATATGACAAAAAACAAAAGTATGTTCATTGTTTTTAGTCACTCTACGGAACAAGAATATTTTTACTCTGAAATGTGACTTATAAAGCCCTCTAATTATTTGTAAATATTATAATTGAAATAGCAACAATATTGATCATTTTTGGGTAGTTTTTTTCTAAGCTAAAGAATAAAATTATTAGCAAATCTCTTAACTAAAGGAATAGTTTATTTCGCATGATACCATTAAACTTAGAGTCTAATTAGCAGAGCTGGGATTCGGAAGAAAAATCTACCGCTGATTCGATATTCGGTATATACCTCTACCAATCGATATCGGTATTCGGTAAATTTTATTACATATCCACAGTATCGATCGATATTCGGTACGTAGATTAGAAAGAGAGATAAGTTTATTTATGTATCTGCTTTTACTTCTTCATATGCATTTAATATCGGACAGTTTATAACAAAGGACAATTAAATACATCATTTGTTATAATTTATTAGAGATTATTTGAAATTCAATACATACTAATCTTATATAAATTATATATGTACTTGGATTTTGTAGGAAATGGAAGGCTATAGATTTTTTTAGTACTGTCTCTTATTGTCCGATATTAAGTGCACTTTCAGGTATTCTAGTATTCAATGCATAGCATAAGCTTATATTGAATGTCTATTTATGTATCTGCTCTATAATACTATAAGTTATAGTTGTTTGTTTATTTGCAAAGTTCAAGTTCTTCACACAAGGGAGCGCTTGGGCAAAGGACAGTTGAACGATGTTTCTCTGCTATTGAAGGGAATAAGCTCTCTATATCTGTTTGTCTCTATGAGAATGCTACAAAAGTCATATTTTCAAATATATCGTGCCGATTGTCAATCGGTACGGTATTCAGTATTTTCTACCGAATATCGTATAATCGGTTCGAAATTTGAAATCTACCGTCGGTAGTATCGAATACCGATTTACATTTGGTAGTTGCAGCTCTGCTAAATAGATTACACAACTTTGGACTATGGTAGCTAGCTTCTGGTGGGGCTCTTGTAAAAACATCAGAGAACAATGACCTTCATCACATAAATACAATACCATAAAAATGTTTCTCATTTAATAGTGTAATGATGATTGAAGAAATAATAATAATAATAAAAATGTTTGTAATAAGATATATGTCATTTTATGACAAAGGAACTTCCCTGAGAAAATTAAAGTCAATATGAAGGTCACGTACTTGAAATCAATTTCTCTATTTAATACCATTGTATTCATTCTCTCTGTCTAGTGGGGGGGAGAATGGGGGAGGGGACTTTACCACACACACACACAAACGTATATATATATATATATATATATATATATATATATATATTAATGGAAGAATCATTTCCCACAAATGGAGCAAATGCTTAAAATTTGAATAGAGAATGAAATAGTACCTGTGAAGGGTCGGTGTTCTAAAAAGAGGGGTTCCCTTTTTCGGTATGGAATATTATATTTGGTCACAGCTCTATAAGTATTCAATGACTTCAGGGATGATTTAAAAATATCCCTAGTTTAATAAAGACGGCGGACATAAAGTACTGTTATAGGTACAAGAACAAATTATATGAAATAACATTAAACAATATTTTGTTTTACAGTTTTATGAATTATAGAGTAATATTTTTTAATAAAAGAGTCTGAACACCACTAATTCGTGATAGAGAACCAAACCGATGGAAGATTCTTCTTTCCGCTCCTCCGAATTCCAAGAAACATATTCTGCCAAAAACCGTGGCACCTGAAAATGACTATCTTTAGGGGTGAATCAAAAAATTCAGACAAATATGCATGGATCTGAAAAACTCTTTGGACTTACCCCCAAACACGAAAAGGAAGATTTTGACTTCTCTGAGTAACATTAACGACGGGAACAAATTCACAGCCCAATTCCAGATTTCAGCCGGATCGTTGAGGTTCTATCGACCGTGCAAGGATTGTGGAAGGATTTATAATAGTACGTCCATGCCTTCGTGGAGTGTCAGTCATCCTTCCCTTGAGGATGTTGTTATATCTCAATATCCAAGGGTTGGAAAAAAAGGACCCAAAATACCTTAGAGCCGTGCTTCTTTTTGGTTTGTCGGTGAGGAACAAGGCTTCACCACCGAAATCTAAGGCCATCGAATTGCACTCCTCAATGCCAAGGCGTTAATGCGAAAAAGCTAACTGTGGATGAACCGATTCGACCTGGAGAGATAAGAGGAATTTGCTAGCGGCAGCAGACAGATATGCTGCCTTCTCTCTGAAGATTCCTCATCGTGTGGATCCAAATGGACGTTCGCAGCAGACTCTATCAAAATATTACCCTTTTAAATCTCAGTTTAGAAAAGCTTCTAAAATCCCTTGTTAAAAATTTTAGAAAAGTAAAATCATAGCTTCCCGGTGTTTTAATTTTTTGTTTGGCCTGTTTTTCCTATATGTAATTTTTTAATGATATTTAACATGCTATGATGATTTATATCCCACATTTTAATTTCGGATTTCTATATGTATGTTCGCCCATTATGCTAAAATTTTAAACTATAATGTTTATTCATGTATTTTTTACGTATTGCATGTTTTTATGATGGTGAACAGTTAAGTGAATAATAATATTTATAAAAAAAACCAGAACCGACTCTATTACAGTACTATTAGCATGGCCAAAGGAGGTTATGTAAGTGAAATATCTCCAAAGAAGGTTTTTCTTACTTATACATTATGTCTATATAGTAGTCAAAAAGGAAGTCAATGAATTTAATTTCTCCTTATGTTTAATAAGTATACACAATTTATTTTATAATAGTTAATATTTCATTGATCAATGTTTAAACTGGTTCATTTCTTATGTCACATAACTCCAGACTAATCGTTATTTTACATTTACTTTTCATTGCCATCGTTCTTCTAAACTAAAGAAGCCGCTAGATGGTTCAAGAGAAGCTTTAATTCTACTAATGGAAGCTATTATGTTCATGATCCGTTACATTGAGATTACCAACGAAATTTGTTTTATAACAGCCGTGACTCGAACGACATTCCTCCATTCTGGAGCTAGAAAAAGAACTTCAGTTTTAATTTTAGTTCGACAAGTATAGTGTTTGAAGGGTAATATCTAGAAAAAGTACTACCAAACCAATAAAAATGTGGTAGCTAGACTAATTGCTCAAACAATGCTTCATAGCTCCTTGATATAATAAGTAGAATATACATGGAATTGTAAAAAATTAGTAGTTACAACAATAACTGTTTGCTCTATCGTTTTGAAAAGTAGTCAAAAACGTAGTTTACATTCCGAAATCCCTAAACTAAAAGGTCGAGAAGCGATATAATATATGTTTTTTCAATTATGAAAAGTATATGCATATCATGGGTTTCAAAATGAGATACAGTGAGATTTCCTATTATTATTATATTAGTCATGAAAAGGTTGGGCCGTCTGCTAACTTGGTATGTATCTTGGCTCCACTCATCCATTAATTATTATTCCTCAAACAAGACAATGGGAAGCCACCAAGGGATATTACCTCATCGCAATATTTCTAAGGTCTTATCAGCTGAAATAAAAAAAACAAGCTCCACTTTCCAGGAAGGCTATGAGCTCATCAAAAGTGGGTAAACAATAATACGAGAGGAAATACCACCAGTAATGCACCACCTCAAACTATACAAAAAATTACAAATAAGGCATTTAAAAATACATTAAAATCCCTTTTCTGGTTGCAGTGCTCGGAAACGTAACCTCTTTTTACATTCTGCATCATCTACAGGCAGTTTATATACGATCCTAATGGGACCATTATCCCAGGGGGCAAGCACTGATGTGCTAATATTATTAGCCTTCATAATTGGTCTATTAGAGCTGTTATTATTATTCTTATTAATTACCTTGACCGACACACAAGGGTAATGTACATAAGCAAAAGATAAATAGTTGTAAAAGGAAAAAGAAAATTGTTAAAGATATATTACCTTTTTCATTCGGCGTGCATCCCTATTGTTGACACGCCCAGCCAGAAGGTTATTAATAAGATTATATGCCTTTAAAAGCACAACCATAGAGCCGGCTTTCTTTTCTATGAGCTCCAAAAAGGGATGCAATGACGTAATTTTCTGTGTAATAAGAGGTATATGCAGAGCATAAGATAATCTATGAGGTATCTGCAAGGCTGATTTGATTACATTGTAAGAACTTTTGGTTACAGTAAGACACCTACTATAGCTTTAAGATACATAAATATTTTTTCTTGTAAGGATGAGTAAAGTTTTATAATCATTATTCTTTTTAGGTAAGTGATGTCAGTGGTGGCTTAGTTCAAATCGTTATAGATTATATGTGACTATGGGATATTATAGTCACTCATCGTAATGTCTATGTTTATCGATATCGAGCTCTTGTACAAAAAAATATAGAAGGAACTATGCTCAAAATTATAAAAAATGACTTATTTCAAAAGAACTATTATTGCGTACACAAGATAGAAAAATGAATGTAAACTCGAAAAGTATATAAGATTAATAATAACATGAAGACTAAATACTTAATAACAATGTTCTGTGATATTTTTATGTTTATAAGGCTTGCTCGAGGTCATTCTGTACGGCTATGAATTACCATTATATCATTTTAATTTCTTCAATCAAACTAACCTTTTCTGTTTCTGTTAGATTTTGGGATCCGAGTGCCAAATAAAAATGATTTTTTTTCGGTCAAAGTTTTTATTTCATATTTGCCACATCAAAGAGTGTAATATAAAAATACACAAAATAACAAATAAATAAAACTCTTAACAAAACATAAATGAACATTATAGTTCAAAATTGTCTGTTAAAAAGTGATGACCTATATATAAAATGACAGTTATTTGTTCCCTAAAAAAAACGACGATATTTTCTTAAAATCCTCGTGGTTGATTCTAAAAATGGATGGAACGCGATGGCACGAAATCGAACGACATTTCCAGCCCATTTTCAACCATCAGATGTTGCTTTGGTATCTTAATTTGTAGAGCTGAGTAGCGGGCGGAGGGACCAATGATTTATATTATTATTTTTTCTCTCCATCCCGAACTAAATTTGTTTCGCGATGAGTGTGTTTGCGTCAGCAGTGTCGAATGCCATGAGAAGTCAAAAGCAAACCAAGTCTGTGTTTAATATTCAGTTGAGGGTGCTGTGTTGACTCCAGCGAGGAGACTGACCAGTGATGTGCTTGTGATACGGCCTTCTTAAAAACCGTTTGGCTTCTTGTGAAGAATACTGAAGTACCCTTCAACAATGTGCTTATGATCAAAATTCGATTAAAGTTGATATTGTTTCTTAATAAAAGAGCGTTCCATCATCTCTGAAGTCGAACAAGATCCAAGATTTTACAATTAAGTTTTTTTGTATCGAAAAAAGCTTTTTCTGTATCAGAATATCAGAAATTTAATTTTTCAAAAAAGATGGAAAGACTTTTTAATATTGAACAATATTATATATCTATATATATATTACAACAAGGTTTTAAAACTGAAAACGTTTCATTTGTGGAAACTGTTATATTTCAAATGAATTGATCATATAATAAACAGGAAATAAATTGTTTATTATTGTTTTTATTCCTACATTAAATAATTTCAATATAAACAAGATATATTCGTGCTCTTCTGCATTAAGAGATATGTATCAAACGAGAGAGATGAGACTTTGTTGATGCGATGATATGAGTTTCTCATGCAGGTATTACTCATTGGATTGAAAGTTTCCTTTACTTTAGAGGGGCCAAACATGGTGTAGGCCTGAGAATATAAAAATAATGTCCTGATGCAAAAATTGGTACTCTTTACTCTTGGTTTCCGTCAAGTATCTTTGAACCAAACTTCATAGATGAGATCATCTTCTTTTTATGACTAAAAGGTGCCCAAATGATACAACATGGTTAATAAATTCATCCAAAGTTATTTGACTTAAACGCGATTACAGAATTAGCACACAACTATTTCCACTATTAATCCATTTAGTAGTTGTATGATACTCATGATAGACCCTCCTTGCTACATACAAGAAGGAATCAATCCCCTCTCTCGTTCTGTAGAAGCCACTGAAGAGTCAGCTGCCAATCAAATTGAATCAAGAAAAAATCATGACTCAGAGATTCTTTCAAATCCTTTTTGGGTAAGTGTTACTTTTAAATATAAATGAATGGATTGCGTGATTGAACATAACCATTAAGGAATCGATAAGTTTTATGAAGCATAAATATTTCATTCGGATGACATTCATACTTGACTTATATATAAACTCTCTGAGCCTATAACGCGTCTATCTAACCCATGTTACTGTGTTAGTAGTACTTAAGAAAAGTAAAAGGTATATGTTGTAGAAAAAGGTACCAACCAAATAAAGGTATATTGTGTTTATTACCTTAACAATATATATATATATATATATTTCTCATCACAATTATTATAAATTGAACTTAAAATTAATGTACTTCAGCACGTTGGTTTACTCCAACGAAACTAAGCCGATCGGTATAACAGAATAGAAGGAATGGCCTTATAAATGATCTAATGTCATAAATATTAACTGGTAAGATTCTCTGACGACGTAATATGAATACTATTAAAATCTTACCATGTAGGTAACAATGAGGAAGGCGTTCATATTACAAAGAATGTAAGAAGAAATTTAAGCTATAAAAACGAAATGGAAACATACCTTCTAATCAGACAAAATGTCATAGAATTTCTATTTAGTTTGATTATTTTAAGCTAATATTTTGCTTGATATTATATTAGTGTATATGATAGACTTTGACCTCCGAAGTAAAATAACAAGATCAGCCTTATAGAAAACTACCGATTGAAGTATTCAAATAATTGTGTATTGCAGATATCAAATATCTGTAGAAATAGAATTCGATATATATTATACAGGGAGGTACACGTATAATCCGGACTAACTTTGATCGGTTATGTCGTCTTTGTTTTTTGAGATATTGCAAAGCACATATGTACGTTACTGCGCTTGCATCTTATCTATCTGCCCAAAAAAAAAACAGATTGAAAATCAGTCAACATTAGCCATGGAAGAGGAGAAAAGGCATGCGATGTTCGCTTCCTTCCGTGCCGGGAGGAGTCCAAAGGAGGTGATAGGAGTTCTTCAACTACCCCAAGTCGACCGTCACGACCAGTGGAAGGCTTGGAACTCTTTCAAAAAGAATGATGCTCATCGCAAAAAGCGTTCTCGGTCCCTGGGGGCCACCAGACCGACAGTTTGTCGCCGAGGTGAAGAGGAAGGTCAACGAGGACGGCAACAAGTCCTACGCCAAGTGGGACGCCGAGATGGGCTGCTCCAAGCAGACCATCGCCAACACCATCAACAAGGACCTGGGCTACAGTTGTACAAGAAGAGGCTCCCGCCCACAAGTCGAGGGAGACCCAGGCGTGGCTGTTGGAAGAACCTCCCCTACCACTGGAGCCCGGACTTGTGGCCCCCCACGATCCCCTGACTGCAACCCCTTCGACTATTTCTTCTGGGGCATGGTCGAGAACAAGACCAACAAGCACGCTCACAACACTCTCGACTCCCTCAGGGCCGCCATCGTGGAGGAGTTCGCCAATATGAAGAAGGACGTCGTCGCCAAGGCCTGCGGCCGCTTCAGGCACCGCCTCGAGATGGTCGTCGCCGCTGATGGGGGCTATATTGAAAAATAAATATCTATATATGTGTGCCTTTCATTTAACAAAAATTGTTGAAAAATATTGATAAATAAATAAGTTATCAACATTTCAAATTTGTTTTAATTAGTCCGGATTATACGTATAGCCCTGATATATAATATATTATATATATATATATTATATATATATATATATATATATATATATATATTATATATAGTATATATATATATATATATATATATATATATATATAT
>CP045896.1:419770-445524 GCA_013387185.1 Caligus rogercresseyi
TTTTTTAAGTACTTATTCCTATTATCTTTGGCAAGCAAGTAATGGCATTTCTATAACTATGGAAAATACCTTTATATACTTGGAACAATCTAAGTCATCAAGGATGCAAATTCCTCTTTTTCATAACATATTATGCTTATAATATTCATGTTATAAAACACATATTTGCATACCTGGAGGTCATAATAACCTCAATCATAAGTCCCCTTTTTTATCACTATATTTGACATTTTTAATCATTCAAATCATGAAAAACAGCTCCCTAAATCGAGAACGAAGTTTTTCATCACCCCAAAATCGAACATTAACTTTTTTAAATGATTTAATAACAATATTTTTTGGACCAAATATATTGAAAAAAATAATTCTTTAGATATGTTGCAATCTGATTGTGATTTAAATGTAATATCTTTGAGATCTTTAGATCTTTCTTTAGACATACCTTCATTCTTATCAGCCTTGTTTATACTTATTTTAAACAATGAATAATTATTAATTAACCTAGAAACAAGATAATCTATATTTTATATTTGAATGAATGGAGGGTTTGTTATATTAATCAAATGCAGTCAAATCTGTCCTTAGCGGCCACTTAAGGTAACCAAAAAAAGGACCGTTAGAGATGCGCGGCTGCCATACACAGAAGGTACTAAAGTACTATTTTTCTTCTGAGGGAAAAATTTGGGTGTCCGTTATACACTCGTTGCCGCTATTTTGTTTTTGAATGAATATTATTTACTATTTTAGGTCCCCCTCAAAGATCCAGGATTTGCCTCCGTCAACGTTCGTGAGCTCTGTAGCTCAAAGACGTTCTTCCCAAGTTACAGGGCTTTGTGGACAAGAATTGTATTGACATTATTCAGCTGCCATTCCCCAGAGGTGATTCACTGCCACTACGATGGCAAGGGAAGCGAGGACGTTTTCGTTCAGGGGAACTTACTCTCCAATGGTTTTGAAAACCTAAACGAGTCCAAGGACTTGAACGAAGAGCATCTCTTCTCTTGTTTGGACTGTTTGAGCCAGCTTCACGGCACGGGGCTCGCCTTTAAGAACTCTGTAGGAGGACAAAGAGGGGATTTCCTTAGAGAATGCCCAAAGTTGGAGGAACAAATTCAGCTTAATGACCTTTTGGAAAACGATGAGCTAAAGGATTTTTTTCGGAGGTGCTATAAACCCTTTCTGCATTTCTTGGAGATCAAGGAACCTGCATTGAAGAGCCATACAGTGTAAGAGTCTCTCCACTTATCCACCAACAGTTTTTTTTAGAAAAATATGGAACTAAAAAATATTTGCTTTCTTTTTCTTTTCAACATGTTTTTTTTTTTTTACATTTCACATTAAAAGATCATAGTTTGTTGTATAAAAACATATAAACATTATAGCAAAATTCCTAAAGACACAATTATAACAGTAAATAGACATACATATTAAAATTCAATCATAAAAATAAAATTCATAAGTATTATGATAAAAACATAAAAACCATATCAACAATCTTCATGGATTTTGAACTTTATACTGAATTATGAGCGATTTCCATTCTGTGGAGACAAGGATGGGAAATACTCACGACTTCGGCTGCGTGGTTCCAGAACACTTGCAGTTTTGGCTTCTCAGAGAAAGCCGCGTATCGTATTTGCTAAAACTTTAATTTGTTTTAATTGAATATCTAATACCAAGATGGGAGTTTTATTCCATATCTCAAAAATATTCTACATATCTATTAACAAAACTATCGAAATAGTTTACAAAAAGGATTATTTATTTTTACATAATAGTTGTTTTTTTAATTTGATACCCATTACTAAATTTGAAGGACATCCTTCCAACAATGTTCATATTCAATTTTAAAGCACAATTAACATCCAAGTCCATTTCAGATATTGCTTATAATATTTAAAAAAAACCTATTTCAAAGAATTTCACAGATTCAGTAAATTTGAAGTTTTATAGCTACAATATATTAATGTCCTTACTGAAGAGTAAATGAATGTTTAAGTCACTTAGGAGGCTTTTAAAACAAACACAAAGAGACGTTTTTTATTAATTGTATCTTTGGGATTGATTATATATTTTATAATAGATTGTTCTATATTTCATTTTGCTATTATTTTATCTGTTAGTAATAAATATTTACTTATTACTGAGATCTGATGTTTTCTATTTTTTTACTGAAGTTAAAATGATTGACATCCTATGCATGATAATTTAGTATTAATTTCCATGTCTATTATTTCAGATATATGAAAAAATTTGGTCGCTACATCCTTAAATCATTCATATTCTTGAGCAAAGCGGCTACGAGAAACTTCTAACACTCTGTCACGGGGATGCCAAGCCCAACAACTTCCTCTTCCGTCGTCACATCATCGATATTGAAGAGCTGGAATGTGAAGGACTGGAGGGCATACTCATCGACTGGCAAGGTGGATTCCTTGGCTCAGTAGCCAATGATCTCATGTGGGTAACATATCCCTTCATAGAAGCCGCACATCTACGAGGCGAGCCAGGAAAGGATCTTCGAGACAAGGCCTTTCAATATTACTTTGAGTCCTCACATCCGTCCTGACATCCTTTAACCTCACCCCGAAGGAACTCGATCTACCTGAAACCTTCCCAGAGTTCAACCTGATCCTTCAAAAGTCCCTCGTCCTCGAATTTCTACTCGTTACTGTTGTCAAGCCGATCATGGCTCTAAAGGATCCCAAAAAGCTTACCACTTGGTACAAAACCCTACAACTCAACGAGAAAAAGGGATATAATCGCTTCGCAGAGGAACCCCTAGCCGAAAATGTATTCTCCAGTGAGCGATTTCCTAACTTTTGTCATTTATACTTTAAAATCGCTACGGTCCTGGGTGGGTTCCAAGAGCTTGGTAAAATATTTTTCGATGTCATGAAGGACTCCATGTTTGATGAGGGCGGAAAGGGTCCGGACTCTGATGATGAAGAGGACGATGAGAGTCCATTGTCTCGCCTGATAAATCTCTCCTTCAAGTATTGGATACCCCTTACAGCTTCTTTGACTCTCCTTGCTGGGATATTTTTGAGCTTTTCATATTTTTACTTTTTTCATAGAAAACTTAATATTGAAATTGTAAAATACGAATTTATTAAAATAATGTATTGTATAAGATAATTTACATCAATTAAATTTGAATCGGACATCTTCGAGAAATTGATAGCTGCCGAGACAATAATGACTTCATATAAAAACAAGCAATCTCATAGGTACGCAGAATTTAACGTCTATCCGTACTATTTTTTTGTTTAAGAATAAAATCAAATGGAATATCTGATATCTTAAGTGAACTTTCTAGCTTTTCCTTATTATTTGCATTGAGAAGAGGAAATATTTAATTTTGTGTTTCCTCCATCATCAAAAATAAATTGAAACATCTTCCTGCAAAATGTGTTAGGGAATATTGGATTCAATGTAGGACCATTTCCGAATCGAAATAATACATTGGGAGTTATTTTGTAAAACTCATTTTTAATAGTTAAACTCCAACACTGCCACTGTTGCCCTTTGAACATTTATTTGAAATATCAAATAGAAATACTCCTTGGACTTTTTTAAATATATATTTTATTATTTTTTTGTCAGACCCAAGCTAATTAATCATCATTATATCAATAAAAGCTCAAGTTATTGAGTTTTCTGCAAGGAAACATGGTTCCTTGGAGTCACTAAAACCTTTATATTAATCGGCAAATATGAATATATTCGAAATAAACATATAAGTTTTCTTTGACAGGCGAGTTTCTTTCAGAATGAAGGGTAGAAATTCTTAAAAGTTTTAACAAAAACATTTCATTTCGTATAACCCATTTTCCGACTTGCTTGAAAGTTACATCAGCCATGTCTTGCTTTATTTTTTAGTTTGTATTTATGTTTGTGCAATTTGTTCAAGTCACTATTTAAGTTCATTAGCATGTATTGTCTAACTGTGACCTATGTTAAGAACGTATACTTTCATTTGCAAAAATAAGTACGTAAAAAAGGAAATTGACTTGTTGAGCCTCTGCCAGAATGTAAAACTTCACAAAAAGCTGAGTAATCCCCCTTTGTACGTATATAAGAAGAAACATAATATCATCAATTAAAACAATCTTCCAATATAACTTGAACCTCAATGGGGGATATAGTTCCAGTGTGAATCTATAGATAATAAAAAGAAAATAGCTATTAAAATTGCTGCTAGACTTATTTGATATACTTGGTAGTTTTTTTGCCTATATGGTTCGATAGAATTACATCCGACAGGATATAAATAAGCATTAAAATTAGTCTATCGAACCTAGGATCTTATCAATGAGGAAGACCAAAAATGACCATCCCCTCTCGTTATTCGAACCTGCGCCCCCAGCATTGAGAGTTGAACACGCCTTACCACGCACGGCTATCGCACCAGTTTGTTTAAACTAAATAAAAATGATGAAAAGTCATGAATATTTCAAATCTACGCCATTAGGTAATTACAGAATCGCTTTCTTTTTAGTGTGACACGTTCTGTTAGTTTAACAAAGCTTTACCGAATAAAGTAGTATTGTTTGGCATCACAATTATGAAGTTGGAGATCTATAAACAGAACCGCGGTTGAATTGTATATCCATACATCAATAATATTATACCTAACAGAAAAATATTCTTGATTTTATTATGAAAATCTTTTAAACAGAGCTGGGATTCGGAAGAAAAATCTACCACCGGTTCGATATTCGGTATATATCAAATACCGATCGATATCGGTATTCGGTAGATTGTATTATATATCTACAGTATCGATCGATATTCGGTACAATAGATTAGAAAGAGAGAAACTTATTTATGTATTTGCTTTTACTTCTTCATATGCATTTATATCGGACAGTATATAACAAAGGACAATTAAATACATCATTTGTTATAATTTATTATAGATTATTTGAAATTTAATACATACTAATCTTATATAAATTATATATGTACTTGGATTTTGTAGGAAATGGAAGGCTATAGATCTTATTGTCCGATATTAAATGCACTTTTAGGTAATAAAGTATTCAATACATAGCATAAGCTTATATGAATGTATATTTATATATCTGCTGTATAATACTATTAGTTATAGGTAGTTGTTTATTTATTTTGCGAAGTTTAAGTTCTTCACACAAGGGAGCGCTTGGGCAAAGCGACAGTTCAACGATGTTTCTCTGCTATTGAAGGGAATAAGCTCTCTACATATATCTTTATGTCTCTATGTGAATGCTACAAAAATCATACTTTCAAATTTACCGTACCGATTTCAATCGGTATGGTATTTGGTAGTTTCTACCGAATATCGTTTAATCGGTTCGATATTTGAAATCTACCGTCGGTAGTATCGAATACCGATTTACATTCGGTAGTTGCAGCTCTGCTTTTAAATAATCTTTTAAAACGCGTTAGCTATGGGGAAGGTTGCTAAATGCTGAGTGCGCAATACTAATAAATAAAATTAACAAAATATTTATCTACGAAACTAAAAAGTAACTATAAATTGATCTAGTAAAAAGTCTCAGAATTCAACACGTTGGGATATCTATTAACTTTATTACAATATAATACGTAGTATTTCAATAAAACAATCTGTATTTCTTATATTGTAATATATAAATATAGGATATTTAGGTAGGAATGTTAAAGGCTTCCTCGAACCGCCACCTGATTCTTTGATTTGCTCAAGACCTCAATTACATATGGAAACAAATAGTTGGTTATTTACACTAGGAGCTGAATGAGCTTTAAGCCTTACGTTTAAACCTACTGATATATGATACTTTAATAATGCAGCAATGATATTTCTATAAATATATGGTATAAAAATAATATTAAAATAAATATGAATTACAATAGAATAAAGGAATGAGGTAAACTTTATTTTGATTTATTCACTTGAGTGGTCCAACTCTTCTTCCAGTGAAATGAACATCATGATCTCCATCAGAGTGAATATAACTTGATCCGTCCTTATTGAATTGAACTTTGACCTGATGCCCCGCAAGAATGGGGAAGTAGACAAGGACCGTATGAGTAGAAGACTCCGTCTCCAGTGTACTTCTTGCGTTATATTCTCTTTGGGAGTCTGCTATGACCTAAGTACGAAAGTAAGAATGGGTTACTTCAGAATAAAAAAAAGGTTTGTTTAAGTTTCGCTTTACTGTATCATTAACGTATATATCACTCCAAGCGCCGAATCTTCCTCTGCTGGAGCTCACATATTTAGCAGTGAAGGAAAATTGATATATTCCCTCAACGGTGGCACTGAATATCCCGTTGACCTTGTTCATATCCCCACCCGTGTTGTCCACAAAACATCCATCATAGCTTACAACAGAGGCATAGCTTAAACGACTCACTCGGTAGCAGTCAAACATGACGTCTAAGCTATTCGGCCCAGTTGCAAGAGCGCTCTTGGCTTCCTCTCTAAACTTATCTGTTTGGATATTGAATCACAGATCATTTAATAATTCATTATGATGTAGATGATTATTAAATGTACTCACAAGTGGTATCATTGATTTGGTTTATTATTTTGAACTGCATGTTGGATCGGGACTCCATGAGCTCAACTTCATTCATCACCTTCTTAAGATCAGAATAGGATACGGACTGGTGATGGAGGTTGTGACAGTAGATAACGCTGTAAACACTAAGGATCTACAAAAAAAGATGTCAAAAAATAGTACTAATTTTTTTGGAAAAATCCTTATACTTTCATACAAGAGAAATAGCAATGAGAGTCACTTTGACACCAGAAATAAATCGATCGAAAGTCGACTTTTGATAAAGAATTTGTCGAAGATACTGATCCGCACTGAGCGGCACCTCATCTTCTTCCTGAACCATGTTGATGCTTGTAGTAGTAGTATTTTGATCCGTTCCTTAGTACGCCAGAGAGATGACTAGATACTTTAAGCCTAATGAAGTGATGTTATTTGATCCTAATGTTATTAAAATGTAGCTGGACGAAGAAGAAAAAACTCCATTCCCTATTTACACCACTATTCATTTACATGCTCAGATACCTCAAAGAGTCAGCCAAATGAGTATGTGTGTGTGTGTGTTTCAATTGACACTTAGTCTTATCACTCCTTTAAACATCCCTCAATTGACTCTAACTTCCCGAGAACCGCATTGCTACCTCATCTGAGAAATAGGTCATTAATAACTCCTTCCATCATGCCAGAGGACGAAAAACAACATGGATTTCCATCGATGAAGTCTGTGGCTGGGGTTGAAAATCATATTTAATTTAGGTGATATTATTATCTATATTGAATAAATTGAAATAAATTTAGCTGGGGGTTTAGTTTTGTATAAATGGACTCTATTTACAAAGGACAAATTGTCTACTCAGGGGCGTTCCTTGTAAATTTGAAACAATTTTGGGCCCCCGCTTAACTCAAATGCTCATTTTTATGATAATTTGGCATAGTGAGTCACGGACAATTGCCCAACCTGACATCCAGTAAGTAGGAGAGTCAGTATTCCTTTAGGCCATATTAATGTCCACAATTGGTGTCCTTGGGATCTTTAATCCCCGCTCACCGATCATTATAATAATAACCGGAATCTCAACGGAGAAGACGCATTCAACCAATTTGAAGATGTCATAAACGTAGTTAAAATGGCTGCTGAGCAATATGTATCAAGTAAACAATGATCTACATTGTAATAGAATACTAGGGAATACAAAAAGAGGGATATTTCTAGAGATGTCAGACTATGTTGAATAAAAAGAAAAAAAACAATAAAGATATAAAGACATAGATAACTTATTGGATTCTTCAGAGAAATACGTCATTGTGCCCAATATAAACTTAAATGATGAACCTACGATGACGTAGTACAAATTACTTTGTTTATATTGGGCACAGGCGACAGCTGAACGACGATGTTTATCTGCTATTGAAGGAATAAGCTCTCCTTATATTTTATCTCTATGAAAAAAACATGTTTCTTTCATAACCGTCACTAGATATTTTTACAATTTTTCCTTTTATATACGCTATAAGTCGGGGTATTAGACTTTGACTGTTTAAAGAATAATAATAATTCCTTTCTTTCTTCTCTTTTTTATTTCATCAGTTGCCTACTTCAACATTCCTCTGCCCTTCTCTTATTCAGTCTATCGCGCATCCAGTTAATAGTTAGGTCCATAGAGATATAAAGACATAGAGAGCGTATTGGATTCTTCAGACAAATACGTCATTCTGCCCAATATAAACAAATCTTTCTATCTTTATGATCATCCTACGATGACGTAGTACAAATTACTTTGTTTATTTTGGACACACCAGAATACAACTGAAAGATGTTTCTCTGCTATTGAAGTGAATAAGCTCTCTATATCTTTATATCTCTATGGTTAGATCGGGTATCCCCGCTTCAGCTTATATCATAACAAATATTATTTCAGAGATTGGATATTCAAGGTGCAGATTCGCCTTTTGTAATAGAAAGGTCTTTTGAAGAACAAAACTAAAATGTATAATTATGTTTTTTACCACACTAACATCATTTTATATACATTTACTATTTGTGCTTGTATACTCTTTTATGGACTGTTGAACAAATAAAAAAGAAGAAACACTAAATAAAAATGGAGTATTTGTCATTTAGTAATGCATTATACCCATTTGATGAAATTTCATCTTTGTGAATAAGCAACAAAGCATGTTGGACATTATAATGTTAGTTCATGTCCCTCCGAGTAAAACCTCTCTGGGACCAAATATGCTTATTCTTGCAGAATAATATGTGTACAGCATTCCATGTATATTTTTCATAGTTATTCATCTTGACGAATTACTATTTTATTTCAAACTTTAAATTCTTATCTTAAATAATCTCAGATCTTTCTATAGACTTGTATAGACATTCTCTCTGCAATATCTAAGGAACTGCAAAACATCCATGGATCCATGGATGACGAAGATTCTATATATAAGCCTTATATGAATGCAGGCAATTACTATACTACTACTTCTGGCAATGAGGAAATGCAGCTCGTTGAATGGGTCTCGTGTAGGTGTAAGCTCCTGTCTGCATCATGAGGGATGTAAATGTACTGATGAACTATTCCTCAAGAAACTGGATTATTGAGCTTATAAGAATCAACATTAAATTATATGCCTGAGCCCCCCCCCCCCCCCCCCGTTGTTTCTCTGATGAAAACAAGCGAATGTGTACTTTTTAGAAGAGGAATTGAGTTCACTGTTAATGTTGAATGCGTAGAGGCTTAGAGTGTCAATATATATATATCGATATATATATATATATATATATATTATATTATCTATATATATATATAGATATATCGGATGGTAAATCAAATCCAGCGGGTTTTCAGGAAATCCTTTAGCAAGGATGACGTTCATCCGTCCGCGCAGCTGATTTTTTTGTAGACAGCCACATACTTGTTTTACTTTTTTCAGAATGGCGAACGACAAACGAACAATTTCATTTAAAATTAACGATGAACAACGAACGTATAACTTTTGGCGAACGACAAACGAAACGAACGACAATTCGGGAACGTCAATACAATGTAATATATATATATAATTATATTATGACAAAGTTTTACTTTAAATTAAGAAGCACAAAATCCCCCCTATCGAAAAATGTTTTAAATATGCAAATAGAATTGTTGATGTGTTTGATTTTGTTTTGTTAATATTGGTTGTGTTAAATTTTATATTTGTACGTGTAGTAAATAAGTTTTTGCTGTTTGGTAACACTCAAGAATAAATGTTGTACGAATGTACCAAAAAAATTAATATATTTATAATCACAAAGTTTGTTATAGATTATGATACTAAATTTTTATATGCTCTGCGTAAAATCTTTGAATTTTTCCTTACTGCCTAGAAATAAAATAACCTTTTATAAAGGACAATAAGACGATTTCAAAACTAAAAATAATCACTTAAGACCGTTACATAAACGTTGATATATTCTAGCAATTGATTTAATCAGGCTTAGATATTGTGCTGAAGCTAAGTGAATGAATCTGTCATCATCTTGTCAGCCCACATCAGGAGGAAGATGCCACTTGAGAGATTTTGATTCCGAGTGCCGAGTAACGCGCGGCTGCTCCTATCATAATGGATCTTACCTCCTCTTCGCGTATTGGACTCTTCATTTTATTTCTTATTAAATAACGCACACTCAATCGCCTTGTGATGTGGTAAAGAATTTACAACTCCTCTTGCGAGCTGCTAAAATGATAATGACCTTGTTTTGTCCCGGCAGCCCGTTCCTATTCACACGACATTTAATTGGACAAATGCTTTTAAAAAAATCAACTTGCTTAGTTGAAAAAATATAAATATTATCATATTGTTTTTGATTGACATATTGAACGATTTTGGTTTTTTTAATTACATAGGATCAAGAACATTTTTTTACTCCCAACTCTCTCATAAGTTTTTGCACTTCTTTTGACATTTATGACATGTAATAAACTGAATTTTAATTATTATCATCCTTGCCATAGTAAATAATATCGTTTGTGCATTTAAAAAGTTGTATTCATAATTCATAGGCGTCCCAAAAAATCAAAATCTTATGACATCTTTGGAGGTTTTTTTGCATCATGTAATTAAACACCTACAGATATTGAGGAATATGACTGCCAATATGACTGTCACATGATATAGTATTTTGATAGAGTTGTTTTGACATGACGCAAGGAGTAGGTTGACACAGAGACTCGTTTAAATTGCATACATGAAACATAGTCCGCAAAAAATTTCCCAAGACAATATAGTCAAATAACCTGCTAGGTAATCAAAACAATATGTTTATTTTTTGATATGTAACTATTTGACATTTTTAAATGTCTTGCTTTATTAATGAGTTTGGTATAAATACTATTCAAAATTAATTATTATTACTGTGTTTGTTATATTCAAAGCTGCGACTACCGAATGTAAATCAGTATTCGATACTACCGACGGTAGATTTCAAATATCGAACCGATTAACGATATTCGGTAGAAACTACCGAATACCGTACCGATTGACATCGGTATGGTATATTTGAAGTAGTATATTTTGTAGCAATCACATAGAGACTAAAGATATAGAGAGCTATCCCCTTCAATAGAAGAGACACATCGTTCAACTGTCGCTTTGCCCAAGCGCTCCCTTGTGTGAAGAACTTGAACTTCGAAAATAAATAAACAACTATAACTTATAGTATTATAGAGCAGATAAATAAATATGCATTCAATATAAGCTTATGCTATGTATTGAATACTAGAGTACCTGAAAGTGCATATAATATCGGACAATAAGATCTAGCCTTCAATTTCCTACAAAATCCAAGTACATATATAATATATAAAAGATTAGTATGTATAAATTTAAAATAATCTATAATAAATTATAACAAATTATGTACTTAATTGTCCTTGTTATAAATTGTCCGATATTAAATTCAAATGAAGAAGTCACAGAGCAGATACTAATAAATTTCTCTCTCTTTCTAATCTACCGTACCGAATATTGATCGATACTGTAGATATATAATAAAATCTACCGAATACCGATATCGATCCGTAGAAGGTATATACCGAATACCGAACCGGCGGTAGGTTTTTCTACCGATCCAGCTATGGTTGTATGACATTGTACATGGCTACTAACCAAACTTCGAGAGAAAAAAAAAAATCTAAATATTATTATTCGATCAAACTAATGATTAATAATATAGCTTATGCATCCATATATCGTGACGTATGAGATGACTTAAGTAAATGTTTCCAGAGATAAAAGTTATTTTATAATACAAGTAAATTTAATGAAGTGACTGATTGACTCCTTTTTCCAGTCGCTGAAGTACATACTATCACCCTACATTATCCCTGGGGGGTATCGCAAAATAGATGTTAATATCATAATAGTAACTTAAAATCGATATGGAATAGGTTAACTATTATGATTTATTTCATAACATATTTTCTAAACGTTTGTTTTTGTCATCTTTTTGATAATTGATTTATGTCCTTGTCCTGAAGAATTCTGAATGGAATCATCTAGGTTTTTTTACATTCATTGTGTGAATAGAATAAAAATCCCTATAGCACTATCTACGACTTGTATTTTAATAATGTGAATATATAGATCCATAGAGACATAAAGAGCTTATCCCTTCAATACCAGAGAAACATCGTTCAAATGTATTTTTTGTGCCCAATATAGACAAAGTAATTTGTACTACGTCATCGTTCATAGATTTAGAAATATTTGTTTAATTTGGGCACAATGACGTATTCCTCTGAAGATCCATAAGCCCTCTGTCTCTTTTATATCTAAATGTATAGATCCAACTATGTATTAAAAATTGGATTCCTTTTGAAGCAATGATGTACAATCATTGGGATGTATTTTATGAAGTACTCATATTTTAGAAATAGAATTGCAAAATAAAATATTTTTTGATTTATATTAACATCATGACAACTGTAACTAAAAATCAACTTAAGCTAAGAGCAAGAATACCTCATTTGATGAGCATGAACGAATTACTTAGATTAATGAATTATGTTTTAAAATTAAAAAATACGCGTCTAACTGATGGAAAATGATTTTTTCAAAAATGTAGCCAACAAGAGGCTTTAATATTTTTTTTTAAATAGTTGACCATCACTTTAAAAAAATACTGAGCCAACTTTGTGTTTTTTTAATCCATCATTTGGTTTCCTCCTTTAACCTTTCTCCATTTTCCTTAAAAATGTGAATATATTAATACACTATCAGCTACTGTATATCTTCGTAATTAATAGGCCGTTTGAGGTCTCTATTAATAAGTATTTTGCTTTTTTTTGGTTGTAGAAAAATGCTTTTGTGATGGCATCACCCCAAAAAAATCCTTCATTAACTCATTATAAGCCAGATATCTCACCCATCTTTGTTATGTTAATATAAGAAATGTAAATACAGCCATTATGATTTAGTTGTTATCTTTTCTTTCCAAAAGAGGTTAATTAGAGGGTTGGTTATAATCCATACAATGTTTTATATATTTTGAATATAAAATGTGGCAAGATATCTTTTAAATGTTTTGCCATAAATCTTTTAAGGAATACCAATAAAATATTTTTTAATTCACAGTTAGAAAATACATAAATAAGATTATATATAAAAACGATGATAATGCAAAATGGAACTATGTAAATAAGCATTTTAGTTTAAAATTGTAGCGTCATTGCTGAACAAACAAATTGAATACAATTAAAGGATCACATGATTACATAAAGGTAAAAACAGTTTGATGCGTTTATTTAAATATTTTAAAAAGACCTCTGCTTATTACTTGAAGAGAGTGTGATATTTCCGGGATAATATTTAATCAGGCTTGTTGATCGGAGTTTTTTTCTGAATCGTCGATCATAGCGATATAGCGATATTTGATCGCTGATCGGAGTATCGCAAAAGGTCTTGATCTTTAATAAACTATTTAATATTAAATTATGAATACAACTTTTAAATGCACAACGATATTATTTACTATGGCAAGGATGATAATAATTAAATTCAGTTTATTCTTTTATTAAAGATTATTGATCTTTTGATCGTAAGAAATCACTAAAAAATAGCGATCCGATCAATTTGTATAAAATAACTTAAAAGAAAAATGTTTGTAATAAGAATTTGAGACAAACCCTACATTTCTTAAAATTAACTAGCTGCCACATTGACCAAAAATCCATTCCTGCAGCTACTGTTTCTTTGAACACAAAAATACAGACAGCCACTATGGAAAAAGCCAGTGTGTGCTATCCTGATATATTTTTTGTCCTAAAAGATAAGACAGGCGTCTATGGAAAAGTCCTTTTTTGGAGCTCATCGGCTATGAGAAAAATTTATTTCTGGCATCTCCTGTCTTAAAATATCAGACATATGACATTGTAGAGCCTGATTGTTGGAGCTCATAGGTTATGAGAAACAATCATTCTGATATTTTTTGTCCTAAAATATACTGACAGGCGCCTATGGATAAGTCGTTGTTTTGGGCTTGTGAAATGATGGAGATGTTGGTCACTTCAGCTTATCTCCTCAATTCAAAGTAACAGTTCTTCATGAATAAATTCAACAAAGAGCCAAAAGATTTATTCTAGAACCCCCCTGCCTCGTTTGATGACCAGTTATCCAGCCAGCTGTCCTCACGACGTTTGAGCAAGAATGTATTTTTTTCTAAACGTGTAAAAAGGTTGAACAGCTAAACAAGAGTAGAGCGGTACTTGGCTGATGACTCTAAGAGCTGGACATGATATTAGCCTACCGAGGTGAAAAGGTCTTTCATAAATATAATGTCGTGCTTCCACTGTTTCAAGCAGCGAACGTTTGTTCTCCAAGACCAAGCATTCTGAGAGTACTCACGGCAGAGACTGGGGTACGAAAATTTGAGAACAACTTCGACTTATGTCCTAATAAATAGGCAAATGAAAAATGATGTAACTGGACAAACTTTATATTTTTCTATATGTACTTAATTTTTTGATATACGGATATTGTAAATAAAGAAAATTACTAACACCAAGTGTGTCAATTCTCATATAAAAAGGTATGTTTATAATCAGTATAATACTTAATTTATCTGGGGTTAAATTTTGGTAGGGTGCTATAGACTGCCATATAAAGAAAATAATTTATAAAGGTGTGACTATCTATACTAATCTTTTTACTTATAACTAGTATTCATATGTAAGTATTTTGTTGATCGCAATTAATTGTCGGATCGCTGCTCGAAAAAATTCCTAGATCGTTATATCGTTATATCGCAAATAATTTCTGATCGCTATTTCTGATCGGATCGCTATTTTTTCCCCCTGATCGCTCACAAGCCTGTATTTAATTAAAGATGCCGCTAATGTCCATGAAGAGTCAGAGGCAGAGGGAATTTTTAAGTCTAAAGCTGCGTACGAGCTGCGGCGATATCGTGACATGGCCTTAATTCTGATGGGTAATTGGACTATCTGTAGTCAATCTGCGGGTAATTAATCCTTTCGCCCCGAGGAGGGCACATTTATGGCATTCGCTCTTGCGAGAGATCCCGTTTTCTAAGGCCAAAGAGTACTGTGGCTTTGTAATATTTAAGGAGAACAGATTGTTGGTGGAGTCTCATCGAATAGCTTTAACCCATGGTAACGCGTTGAGAAGCACATTGTGTTCAAGTACGTTAAAATAACATTGCATGCACTAAGCTTATTTTAAGCTACAGATGGGTTTCCTCTTTTAAAATTTTTAACTTTATAGTTTTAATTTTGTTATTTTTTCATA
Source organism: Caligus rogercresseyi (assembly GCA_013387185.1). Classification (NCBI taxonomy): domain Eukaryota; kingdom Metazoa; phylum Arthropoda; class Copepoda; order Siphonostomatoida; family Caligidae; genus Caligus; species Caligus rogercresseyi. The sequence goes on from CP045896.1 coordinate 435,085, forward strand.
TATTAAAAATTTTATAATTACATTATTTTACATATTTTTAAAATAAAGTGACACAATACGAGAATAAAAAATGTTGCTTGAAAGAAAAATAATTTTTGTCTAGATAAATATGAGGCTATTTTTTCAAATACCATTTTTGTTTAGTATTTTTTCTTTTTCAGGTAAAAAAAATTCGATCATAATCATAAAATACAAGCAAAGTTGAACTTTAGAGAAATTTTTAAATATAGATTAATTGAATACAACTTTATTTACTTAGCATAAACCTTAACTAAAATACCAGTAAACCTCATAAAAATATGAAAGAGTATATTTTATTATAAAAATATGGAATTTCCAATTCACAATAAAATAAATTATATAAAAAGTAATAATAAATTATTTAACTTAAGTAATTAATATATTATTATAGAATTAGTTAAAGTATTTACTTGAAAAAGTGTACATAAAGTTATTTATCTAGCCAAATCTAGGAATTCTTCCTTGTACATTGGACACAAATGATTAATGGATATTTAAGTAAAATCATTATTTACAATAAATTGTCAGATGAAAGATTATCGTATTAGTATTTACTAAATTTTCTAAGAAAAGAATGCTGCGTATTAATTATTAGGAATTTAATGTAACTATTCTAAATACTCTATTTAAGATTTTGAGTATTTCATATAATGTTTTTTTTTTTTTTTTGAAAGTGACCAATCTATGAAAAAAAAATTCTAATATTGTAAAAAAAAAAATATTTTAGTATTTATATTCGCTTTAAATGGACACATTAATGATATGTGTTTTTTAATAGAAAGGTTTAGTGAATCTATGCAACAATGTTCCGGGTTTGATAATATATTCGTCTCTTAATATTTTAAAACCTTTTATGCTTAAGAATTGCAGTTAAAAAATCCATTATTATTTGAATTATATGAAAAAAGTAATATCTTGTGCAAATCAACTAATTATTTGTTAATTGCATCTTTTCATTTTGAAAAAGGTCTAAATTGTCATATATATCCGTAATATTAAAGGCGATTTTATAGTTCTTAATAGAGTTTATTTATATATACATTAGTCAATAGTTTATTATAATAAGATTAGCATTTGTATGTGAATTTGAATTATTAACTAAGAAATAAGAGATATTATAAAAGATGCAAATACTTATTGTTTTTGTTATCTTTTATATCAGAACTGCCAACATAAATATAAGTTAAAGAATAGTAAAACAAAGTAAATACAATACCAGATAAATTTTAAATTAAACTTTACTGCATAAAAATGAAATATTTTTACATCAACATTTAAAGAAATAATTTAATAAAAAGTTAAAAATGTTGCAAATATTAAAAAATGGGTCAACTGACGATTTCTTTGAATAGTATTTTATTCGACTCATGCTCAAGGCATTGGCATGTTGTACAACGCTACAAGCCCTTGTAGACTCTTCTTTTGTCTCCAGTGTAAAACGGTTCATAGTAATGAACATAATAGTCGGCATTTTTAGCGAAATAGAAGAACAATTCTTTGGATGCATGAATATCAAATAACTTATTTTTATCGATCTGATGGTTAAAAAATACTTATGACTTTCATTTTTAATTCTCTTAACTCTCAGTAGCTTAAACCCCTTCGCTTTTTGAGACACCTTCAATTATCATATTTTTGTTTGTTTGAGGGTAGGATCCCTGACTAGGAACTGAGGTCGTGTCTTTGATCTAAGGTGGAATCGAATGAACGATCTTAGCCCATACCCTAGAACACACTACCACTTTTAATCACTCTGTGATCATACCTTTTAAATTACCATTCCTTTTTTGCATTAAAGCATTCTTTTACTTAGATAAGTTCAATTACAATGTTAAGCATATTGTGAGTTCATGGCAAAGAAGATACAAATTATTATGATACCCATTGAATCAAAATCTGACCTCAATTGGGTTTTTGACTTTTTTAACGTTTTTGAAATATTTATTAATGTTCCAAGTAGATTTTTTATACATAATTTATCATAAATTTATAGGGCACAGAAGAAAATATTATAAATACTCAGAGTTTTAAATAGACAATTATATTTTTTTTGCCTCATATCGCTCTTCAGGTATGAAATTAAACATGATGAAAACTATATAGAATCAATTCTTTGAATGTGTATTACTCTTACTATTTGGTTCGACATAATTCCATTCGAGTGGATATGAATAAACAAATTATCGTAATGAGCATAGATGAAAAAATAGCACTATTTGATCTAAACATCATTAGATTTCATGTAGTCTTTTTAAACTACATGAACTACTCTCCTTGCTCTAATCTTAGGGATAAAACTTTAAATCACTGACATGATATTGCTTCTTTTTCATCACCATTGTCCAGGCACTCAATGATTCATCGAACTATCCATCTCTCACCATTAAGATTGATGTGAGGGTTATTTAGATCATGGATGCATAGATATCTTATGTATTATTAACTTCATTATTCGCACGAGAGACGATTTTGTTGTTGTACCTTGAGCAATTGGACTTTCATCGGATACTGCTGCTACTGTGTTTACATCGATTACAGGTTTTGTGCCACAGTCTCTTATTTGGCTTTATTAGTTATTCATAGATCGTTTTCCAACAATAAATACTCATTGCTTCCTATAATATGTTCCTGCAGCTAGGAGAGACATAATTATATAGGCTATAATTAACGACACACGCCGTGGTTGATTGTTAGCAAGGTTACAAACGATAACTTTTGGTGAACGACAAACGAACGACTATTTTTCGCAAACGTCAACAAGTCTGCGCCTAAGTGCATCGCTTTGATTACTTAATAATTATATAATTAATTTCCGAAAAATCCCTCCCTTGCGCTCTTGTTTCTAATCACTATTTTTCAAAACTAAATGGTATAACAATAATATAGCGAACCCATTACTGTGCTCTCAAAATTAAATGAACTTCCTGATGTATTAAGTCAGTCATTGAATTGGATGAACACAAATTATTATATTTTTATCTGTAGGCTTCTTATCTGATATTTTATAAATTCTTCTATATCAATGATAGCCAAAAAACATCAGAATTCCAAGACTTTTACGAATTAACTCCTTAATAGTAGGAAGATGGTATTTGTGATTTTTGTAATTTTTAGAGTAATTTTAAATAATGAAATATAAATAATGAGTGGTTCAGACAAAACCATCTTTCTGGGAATACTTAGCCGTTATGAAATTTACAAATTGTGTGCCGATTGACCTGCTCACTATCTCAGGTCAATTGCCATCCCTTATCTCACACCTCACAGGCTCTTAATCTTAAAGTCTCTTGCCTGTCGGCAGCAAAGAGATATAAAGATAAATAGGGTATATTCCCTTCAATAACAGAAAACATCGTCGTTCCGCTGTCGCCTGTGCCCAAACTAAACCAAGTAATTTGTACTACGTCATCGTAGGTTGATCATAGAGATAGAAATATTTGTTTATATTAGGCACAATGATGTATTTCTTTGAATATCCGATAAGCTCTCCATGTCTTTATCATAGAGATATAAAGATATAGAGAGCTGACTACCTTCAATTGCAGAGAAACATCGTTCAGCTGTATTCTGTGTGTCCACTATAAACAAGTAATTTGTACTACGTCATCGTAAGCTGATCATAGAGATAGAATCTATCTCTATGATCAGCTTACGATTACGTAGTACAAATTACTTTGTTTATTTTGAACACACATAGAGAGATTATTCCTTTCGGATGTATCTGTGTGTCCAAAAAAACAAAGTAGTTTGTATTACGTCATCGTAAGCTGTTCATAGAGATAGAATCTATCTCTATTATCAGTTTACGATTAGTAGTGAACTAATAACTTTGTTTATTTTGAAACACACGAAACAGCTGGAACGATGTTTCTCTGCTATTGAAGGAATCAGCTCTCTATATCTTGATACTTAGGCTGTATATATATATATAATATATATATTATATATATATATATTAGGGCTGGCATTTTAAAAAATGAGATTTCGATTTTTTGACAAAAATTTCTATTAGATTTTTATATTGTGAATAGAACAATAAACACTATTTCTACCACTGGCCAACAGCCAAATTTAGGTCGGACTAATTTTCCATAATTCTTATAGAGTTTTATCCACTGATTCCGAATATGGTATTCATTTTTCAAAGTTAGTGATAAATTCAGAGCTAAATGGATTTCAATTTTTTAGCATTTTTTAGATTCAGAGCCATTTTTGGCATACAAGGACTGAAGTATAGAAAAATAAAAAGCAATTATTTGATAGAGCTTAGATCAAAGTACTCATTCATTTTTTACTTCGTCTCTGGCACATTTAAACTTTAAAATATATGTCATTTTGTACGAAAAATGAAGGGTTTTTCTTAGAGACTCACTGTTCCTCACTGTTCCTCACTCACAGGTCTTACATGATTAAAATTGATATGAATATGAAGAAAAAATATCAAGCTTTAATTTGATATGCTTAATATTCCATAAAATGCCTTATTTTAATCAAAATTAGCAAATGAATATTTTTAAATCCTCTCCATTTTGCCCTTTTTTAGAGAAATTCATAAGTCACCCAGTGAGATAGAAACAGAGAGAGAAACTGACGTCACAACGTATGTAAACAATAAAGAGTAATTTTCCTTCTTTCATTGGAATTTGAGTGTTTTTTCCCGGAAATCTTCCGAGGATCCAGGATTCCTAATGAGTGGCCTGCCGGCTGTGCCGTCGTACACAACATTTGTGAGAAGAATTCATCGTGACACAGCCTCGGATCAAGCATGGAGCAAGGAGTGGAAGCTTAGGAGGACATGACTCCCCAGAGGGTGCTTAGCCTATTCTCTTTGCATCAAAGAGGATGATGAGTCGGAGACAGACAGACAGACCCTCAAGGACATTACCCCCCCCCCCCCCCTCCTCTCTCTCCTTAAGGCTGGTTGGCTGGCTCATTCCGTCTGCTCAAAGAAGATGACGTGTCGGGCAGAGACTCCGTGGATGAGAGAAGAGAGCCAGGGACTCCAGGGAGTTCTCTACGCCCCAACGCCATCTGGTGGTCTAGCCCTCATGGAGCTTGAGGTACGCAGGAAACTCATCCAAAATAAGCGTATCTCTGCCCTGAGGGAGTCGAGAGACCCCATCGTCCAAGCAATCATTGCACAGGACCCACTTTATGTTAGACCTCAAAAGGCGACAGTGGGTGGGCTCCTGTGCAAGGACAAAGACACGGCAGACACACTATATGCCAAGGCGTTGTGGGCAAAAACCGACACATGCGGGCTGGCGTCGACAGCGCAAGGACACCGGAACTTCATGTTCATGAGGGAAAGGGGGCAAAAGCTGACAGACGCCACGTTTTGTGCAGCAGTGCAAATGATGGCAGGAGCACCTCTAACTAAAGCCAAAAGGGCACGGTTCACACAGCTCCCCAATGGGAACAAGTGTGAATCGTGCGCCGACCGCGTAAAAAACCTGCAACACATCCTGCAGGTATGCCCAAGGGTTAGAGGAGCAAGAATAAAACGACATGACCAGGTCCAGGCCCTCCTTGAAAAATCGCTCAAGGCTAAACAAAGGACCTACCACAGAGACAACGTTATCCCCATGGGAGGAACAGTCAGAAAACCCGACCTTGTAATAATTGACAAGGATAAGATAAGTGTCGTCGATCCGACAATAGTGTCGGACACTCTCTCCCTCCAAGAGTCGGAGAATAGCAAGGCAGCCACCTACAACACCACAGAGTTCAAAAAGGCTCTCCTAAGGTACTTGAGTGCGAGGAGAGCCACACAATCGAACAAATCGAGGTGGTGCCTATCGTTATAAACTGGAGAGGCATTATGTCAGAGAGAACGTACAGGGCGCTTGTTGGGACTGTCGGAATGACCCCCCAATATGTCAAGTACGTCCAATTAAAAGTCCTGACTGCCTCCCACATGATCTACAGGGAGGAGAGAGACAGACCTGACAGGGATGTCTAATACCCCTCCATAAAAAGCACTGCATATTCCTAAGACAGTGGTCTTACCCCGAGCATTCTTAGCGAGCGTTTTCCTTTTATTTAAAGTTTTAAAGACCTTTTAACAGCTTTTAATGTATCACCCCCGCTTTTAACAGCTTTTAGAAAACTCTTCTTTTCTCTTTTAATAACATAATAAATGACTGGACAGTTGGGGCCGCCTACCATGTGGGCAACCAACAAAAAGGAGCTATTTCCTATTTTAATTGATAATTCCATTTACTATCTTTATGTATATAGTGTGTGGGTAAGGCGACTGGTTAGTTGCCGCCATAAGCCTGCACACTTTAATAAATTATGCTCCTGTTGGACAAGGAGCGCCCAGACTTGTGTAAAGCGAGGGCAAAGTATTTTTTAAACCACGTGCCAATTTGAAATAAAGAGGGAGGAATGGACTCCCGTGAGAGAGAGAGAGAGAGTCATTGCCTTTGTCCTGTCTACCTACTAGCCTATTCTATCGGGGAGTCTCCTTTTCAAGTGAATCCATCGTTTTTTGCAGCAGAAAAATGAATTACTTACGTTTTCGTTTGCAAAATTCACCTTTTATTAACTATGCAAAAGATACAGCGGGACGACCTCCCTTCCAGTCACCCACCCACGTCCTTCAAACTCATAGCCGCCGCCCCGAGGAGCCCAAGAGTGTACTTCCAAGATAAAAACAAGACATCCAACAACACAATCCTTTCAACAGCCACAAATCACAATGATACACATAATTCATTTATGAAACGTGCAGTTGTCTGCCCACCGATCCATCGCCGTCCTTTATTCCGGGGGGGGGGGGGGTCCACCTGCCCTACATCCTCTCATACTGAAACAGAGCACCATTTCAACAGTAGCCGCCGGGCATGCCATGAAGATACCACACAAGCGACCCTGCATGGACCTGGGGAGAGACTCCCATCCCCCACACACTCTAGAAGGCGGACCAAACACCACCACGCCCTCGCCTGCATTGGCTTCACTCTTCACGTCACTCTAAATCCATTCTTGGGAACTAAGCAAAGACTTGCCAACACTCTCAGGTGGAAGCCATCTCCCCCATGGGGCTCGAGTCCTCTACGGAGCGCTATGGCATCCGCTTCACCAAGGACGACCTCCTCCAGATGATTTAAAAGTGAACAGGGACATCGCAAAGGCCGAGTCACAAATCGTCGATCTAACCCTTCCCAATAAGCATTCCATGGTTTGTAAGGAGCCAACAAACCATATCACAGACTGCTACTTTTGCGCTATTGATTTAGTGGGATGAACAGAAAGAAGCGGGACAGCCTCAAATATCCTGATGTTCTATCAGCACGCCGTCCTGTAGCCCACAGTGAAGAAATTCCAGTGCCTATCTTCGAAGAACTTCCTAACATTAGTGACGAAGATGCCTCAAGTTTTGAAGACCCTGAAGAAGAATAAATGGTTTTTGAAGATGATACTCCACATCCATTTTCCCAAAAGGAATTAAATGATCTAGTTCGATTCAAAAATATTATTTATTCTTATATTTATAGGAACACTTAAATTATTTAACTCAACTAAATTATTATCATACTTATTTTATCCCTGTGCTAAAAAATGGCAACATGCAATTTACACGTATTTATAATGGACATAATTCAGTTTAAAATATACAATCAGATAATTAATATATGTTGTTGAAATATCATTTTTTCTTATTTTAAAAATATAGGACGATACACATGAAAAGTCAGCTGATAATAAACAAAAATGTTATGAATTTTTGTCACAAAATGGCTCTTTAAAATCAATTTAGCATTAAAACCTGACCTGATGAAGATAAACGGATATCACTTCCTGATTAAGCAGTGCAAAACTTCTAAATAAGTTGTTGAAATCTAAGCCACTATCAAGAATTAAAAAATAAATAGTTTACTGAGTATTTTTTTTTTTTTTATTCAGGCTCAAAAAATTACATCACATAATATATGTACATATAAAACGTAGAAGAGGAATTACGTACTTTGACATCATTGAGCATTTTAGTTTAAAAAAATTCCCCGCCTGATAAGCCTTTCAGCACATATTAAAAATTAATAACAACCGATTAGAACATCTAAAAGGAAAGCAAATGAGGGCTATCATGACAAACAAAGTATACAAATGTAAAAGTTCTATCAAAAAATCATTTTTAATGCTTCATACGATTTAATAATTATTTTTAACATTGATAATAATATTTAGTAGAAACTTTGGGATATAATTTGATCAAATCTTCACCATACTGCCATCCAGATCCGAAGGCATTTGGGATTCAGCAGTGCAAAACCACTAAATAAGTTATTGAAGTCTAGGCAACAATCTATAAGTTAAAAGAATGTTTAAAATGTAATTAATTCCTTTTTATTTTCATGCACCTTACATATCAAAACAAGTTCAATGAGCGACAATCAGGTTTTAAATTTGCTGTCCCAATGATTTGAAGATAATTGTAACAGTTCTTGTACGATTGCTATTTCTTTAAAGACTAGCTCATTTCAGCTCCGTGGCTAAGGCTAGGTCCTGCGGGCGGCTGGGTGGACAACACGTAGTGTAAAGAACTTTCCAAAATCCTGTCACAATTACAGCGTAGGAATGCATTTTCTAGTTCTCCAGCTTCTGTTCTTAAAGTTGCTTGATGTCTGTCTCTAGCAGATGGCCCGTCGGGTGCCCAGGCGTTGTTCCGGAGGGCATAATGTAAATGGAATGCTTATTGGGAAGGGTTAGATTGTCGATTTGTGACTCGGCCTTTGCGATGTCCCTGTTCACTTTTAAATCATCTGGAGGAGGTCGTCCTTGGTGAAGCGGATGCCATAGCGCTCCGTAGAGGACTCGAGCCCCATGGGGGAGATGGCTTCCACCTGAGAGTGTTGAAAGTCTTTGCTTAGTTCCCAAGAATGGATTTAGAGTGACGTGAAGAGTGAAGCCAATGCAGGCGAGGGCGTGGTGGTGTTTGGTCCGCCTTCTAGAGTGTGTGGGGGATGGGAGTCTCTCCCCAGGTCCATGCAGGGTCGCTTGTGTGGTATCTTCATGGCATGCCCGGCGGCTACTGTTGAAATGGTGCTCTGTTCAGTATGAGAGGATGTAGGGCAGGTGGACCCCCCCCCCCCCCCCGGAATAAAGGACGGCGATGGATCGGTGGGCAGACAACTGCACGTTTCATAAATGAATTATGTGTATCATTGTGATTTGTGGCTGTTGAAAGGATTGTGTTGTTGGATGTCTTGTTTTTATCTTGGAAGTACACTCTTGGGCTCCTCGGGGCGGCGGCTATGAGTTTGAAGGACGTGGGTGGGTGACTGGAAGGGAGGTCGTCCCGCTGTATCTTTTGCATAGTTAATAAAAGGTGAATTTTGCAAACGAAAACGTAAGTAATTCATTTTTCTGCTGCAAAAAACGATGGATTCACTTGAAAAGGAGACTCCCCGATAGAATAGGCTAGTAGGTAGACAGGACAAAGGCAATGACTCTCTCTCTCTCTCACGGGAGTCCATTCCTCCCTCCCTCCGGGGTGCCCGACACGTCATCTTCTTTGAGCAGACGGAATGAGCCAGCCAACCAGCCTTAAGGAAGAGAGAGGAGGGGGGGGGGGGGGGGGGTAATGTCCTTGAGGGTATGTCTGTCTGTCTCCGACTCATCATCCTCTTTGATGCAAAGAGAATAGGCTAAGCACCCTCTGGGGAGTCATGTCCTCCTAAGCTTCCACTCCTTGCTCCATGCTTGATCCGAGGCTGTGTCACGATGAATTCTTCTCACAAATGTTGTGTACGACGGCACAGCCGGCAGGCCACTCATTAGGAATCCTGGATCCTCGGAAGATTTCCGGGAAAAAAACACTCAAATTCCAATGAAAGAAGGAAAATTACTCTTTATTGTTTACATACGTTGTGACGTCAGTTTCTCTCTCTGTTTCTATCTCACTGGGTGACTTATGAATTTCTCTAAAAAAGGGCAAAATGGAGAGGATTTAAAAAATATTCATTTGCTAATTTTGATTAAAATAAGGCATTTTATGGAACATTAAGCATATCAAATTAAAGCTTGATATTTTTTCTTCATATTCATATGAATTTTTAATCATGTAAGACCTTTGAGTGAGGAACAGTGAGGATCAGTGAGTCTCTAAGAAAAACCCTTCATTTTTCGTACAAAATGACATATATTTTAAAGTTTAAATGTGCCAGAGACGAAGTAAAAATTGAAATGAGTACTTTGATCTAAGCTCTATCAAATCATTGCTTTTTATTTTCTATACTTCAGTCCTTGTATGCCAAAAATGGCTCTGAATCTAAAAAATGCTAAAAAAATTGAAATCCATTTAGCTCTGAATTTATCACTAACTTTGAAAAATGAATACCATATTCGGAATCAGTGGATAAAACTCTATAAGAATTATGGAAAATTAGTCCGACCTTTTGTTGTTGTTGATTT
>CP045896.1:445624-464692 GCA_013387185.1 Caligus rogercresseyi
GGACTGACGGTTCTTATTGGTAAAAATGTAATCCCTTGTCACAGCTATGTAGATCTTAAGGTTTCTTCTAAAATATTTTTTCTAGCATTTTGTGTCGTAGATATTCCTCTTGGTCTATTCGAATAGATCAAATGGCAGATGATTTTTCTCTTATATTTATCTGGTGGATAAAACGGCCAATCCAATAATCCAATATTTAAGTGCCATTTTAATGGGAAAAATACTCAAAGCAATAAGTGATTAATTTTCACTATATATTAAATGTAACTATTTTGCTCCCTGGCTGACGACCCACAGACTTACACATCATCCATTAAACATCAATTATTCCACCCATGCCAAGGGGATGATGCTTCCTGGAAATGGTACTCCTACTTGGAGAAGAAGGAGACAAGACATTAGATATGTATGTTGTTCAAAACGAGTAGGGTTGCATATTATTATAGGTATATATTATAATAATATGTAATAATACTACTAGCATACGATCCGGAAGATTCTTCTCATTTTTAATTAGGAAGTAATTAAATTACATGAATATTATGTACCTCTATAGTTGGAGGATTTTGTACATCTACAGAATTCATAAAACAAATAACATGCGATCTATAATTAACAATTATTTATACTAATTAATAATGAGAGAAAAAGGATATTTGTCCTGTTGTTATCTGCGTTACTTTTTCTATTAGATGATTTAATAAAGTCTGCGCAATAAATATTAAAAATATACTAAAATCTACGGATATTAACAAAAAAAAACTCGTGGTGAAACATTTTGTGTAACAAATTTTAATTTAAACTACCAACGTTTATTTATGTCTTTACTACACATTTGCTAGGAATATTATGATCTATGTCTTTACATTTCCATATTAAATAAATTGATTCAAAATAAACATAATAAGAATGTTTTAGTATAACTATACGGTTTAAAGCTGAACTATATATATAATTATATACATAGATATATGCTATTTCTCATAGGTCTCTTGTTGGAAGTATTTTTGGCATGATTTCTTTATCCACAATAAAAAATTCCACTTACAATAAACTAAAAGGTTATTCATTGATGGTTTTGCTATGCTATTATGTTTTGTCTGTTTTACTATTTTTTTATGTTTGCTCTTTTAGAATTGCTCTAAATGTTTTATTTAGTGTGATGTTTTTAAAGTTTTAAAGAGGAAAATAATTTTAAACTACAATGTTTTTTGCATGTTTGTTTCAATACAGCACAGCTTTGCTCTTTATTTTTAAGTAGTGTAAGTATGTTTGTTGTTGTATATTAAAGAATAAAATAAGACCTTCTGAAGAAAGAAGAACACTAATTTATATTTTTGACATTTATCAAGAATAGCAGTAGTTAAAATAAGTTAACTTATAAATACATTTTATAAAAAAACTTTAGAATAGAAGGATTGTATGAAAAATAATAATTTTAATCATGAATATGATATATATATATATATATATTGTCCTTTTGTTCAAATCCATTATAATAAAATATACTTTTCTAAAAAATCTCCGTAAATAAAAAACTTTATGTGATGTTCCCTATGATAATTATATTCTAATAATTAATGCCTTCTGAAATAATTTGATATTTGGTATTGATTTTTATAAACATTCTCTATCACATCACCATCATTCATTTTAAAGAAATATAAAAATCAATTTTATCATTAACTATGTATCAAACAAACGTTCTTTAAGAGCCATGGCCTAATTCCTCATTTCGTTATTAACATACCTTTAAGGTTATTCAGAATAGAAAAAGCCTGTATCCAAGTGGCAGTCATGATGGCCTTGTGTTAATTCATTTATTGATTATATATTTCCTAAACATTCATAGGAATAATGATTTTGATTTCTTTTTATAATATACTTTCTACATGTGGAGGGAAAATTATCATAAGATTTATTAAACAGAATGAAGCTCCATGGTATTAATTCTTTGAGACTTATATCGAATGATTGCAACGGCAAATTGCACTATTCACTATACAGGGTGATTCACTTAAATTGAGACTCACATATTACAAACTACAATCTTTGTATTAAATTTTACACAAATATTTTAAAACAAAATGATAGCACAATGTGTAATTTACAAAATGTATTTCAATAAATTTCCACATATCCTCCTTTGGACTTCACTACAGCTTTGAACCTCCTCACGGTGGAGGCAACACAGGCAGGAATCTCTTCCTCAGACAAAGATTTTCACGGTCCAGGCCACCCACAACAGTCAGAATGACCGGGTTTTATCTAGAAAAAAGGAAGACATCCCCGTGCAGCTGAGGACTCTCTTCAGAAGGCAAAAGCCACCCTCAGTCATGGTCTGGGCGGAGTGACGTCGGACGGGAAAAAGGCCCCAATTATCTTTGTCGAGGAGGGCGTGAAGATCGACCAGGCGGTATACCTGCATCTTCTTTCAGAGGAGGTTGTCCCATGGGTACAAAGAGAGTATCCTACGGCTCTTTTACTGTTCCAACAAGATGGAGCTCCATCCCATACCAGCAAATTGGTTCAAAGCTTCTGCACTGATATGTTTGCAGACTTTTGGTCCAAAGACTTGTGGCCTCCCTCCTCCCCAGATCTGAACCCAATGGACTTTGGAATATAGTCCATTCTGGAGACAAGGGTGTGTAGCAAGTCCTGGCCATCGGTGGAGATTATAAAGAAGAAGCTGATTCAGGCCTGGGCCTCTTTGTCTGAGGAAGAGATTCCTGCCTGTGATGCCTCCACCGTGAGGAGGTTCAAAGCTGTAGTGAAGGCCAAAGAAGGATATGTGAAAATTTAATGAAATACATTAGTAAATTACACATTGTGCTGTCATTATTGTGTAAATTTAATACAAAGATTGTAGTTTGTAATATGTGAGTCTCAATTTAAGTGAATATTGGGTATTAAATATTTGGGACTTGTAATCTATTCTGAAAGTCCTTATTATATACTCATTTTGATCCTGCTTTTTTCTATGAATGGAGCAAATTTGTGCGATCTGAACATGAAGTTGTAGTCAATGTAACTAAAGCTTGCTTTGGGAGGTCTACATAAAACATATTTATTATAACTTCTCAATAACAGTAACTTATTAGAATAATTATATTACATATAATTCTACTACAAACGTGATTGATTATTTTGATTGGCAATCGTTATATTTTTATGTGAATTCCAATGCTAGATTATAACACAATAGCAATTATGTGCTCCAATCCTTTCGATTTTAATTTTGGTCATTATTTCATCGCTCTTTTTCCAAATTAATAAATACCTTTTTTATTATTTTATCAAATACTTTTGAAAACTGTTACAATTTAATATTTCTTTTGGACACTCCCTTTTTTCTCCTTTATCATTTAAATTATATATAAAATTGCATAAAAAAATTATAATAAGTAAAATAAACGTTATAGTTTATATTAAAAACTAAACAAGAGGTATATCAATAAAAATATCGTAAGGTTAACTATTTAAAATATTTCACTACTTTTTCACTAGTTTAAAATATTCATTCGATATAAACATTATTTTTATTTATTTATGTATTGTAACCTGCAAAATACACTGACATTAGAAAGTCTATTTTATAGCCATAAATTATTTCTATCAATCTACAAATAGAGTTTTGTTTGAGGTTAACCAATGGTATTCAAAGCAAAAAGCGAACACGGAAAACTTCTTTTGAAATCATTCAAAAAGGTTTTTTTAAATGATATCTATTACGTAAGGATCCACTTTACAAAATTTACTCGAAGAGTTTTTTTTGCTCTCATCCATCTTGCTTTTCCTAAGGTTAAAGACTTCATTATTCATATTTGAAGATAATATAGGACAATTCAGCCGTAAGTAATTGAAATACATCTAGCAAATAAATGATTATTAGTTGAGCCATTTGAAGAAGAAGATAATTTGCTGGAGAGGATAATTTGATATTTTAAAAGGATTCAAAAATTACTGTATATTTTGTGGAGCCTATTATAGGCATTCCTCATACTAAATGAATTGCCACCGATGAGAAAATGAATACATCTTTATATACCTTTCCTTATTATTGAAACACAAAATATATATATATATATATGCGAGGTACCTTTTTGTACACTTACAATATTCTAAAGAAAATTGCAATATTGTAAAATGATTTCAACATTTTATTTTTGTATTTTAGATTAAAAATACAGATTATTTGTCTTAAAATATAAATTAATGAATATAATATTACACAATTAAAAGACTTTTGCATCGACTCAGAAATTGCATTTCTCACCATAACAATAAAGGCTGCATGTTCCATTATTATAGGTGATATTAAATAATAGTATTTTGTAGTATTTTTTTACCTATATGGTTCGATAGAATTGCATTCGATAGGATATAAATAAGCATTATAGCATTAAAATTAGTCTATCGCACCTAGGATCTTATCAATGTGGTAGACCAAAAATGGCAATCCCCTCTCGGGATTCGAACCTGCGCCCCCAACATTGAGAGTTGAACACGCCTTAACACGCAAGGCTATCGAGCTTCCTTTTTTTGTAGTCTTGAACGCATTAAAAAAAGCATTACAATAAGTTTATTTATCCCGAAAAAATATTGTCGAATTATGTTTTATATACGATGTACAAAAAATATAAAAACACACCTTCTAGTCTATGTTTCTAATGGGCAAAATCAATTTAGCTTTCATACGTCATTCTTTTAAAAATAACATTACATATTTGTATTCATTGATTGTGCTGAAAAATAAGTACTGGATAGAAAACAATGTGTATAATTTGTTTCAATGCACAAACCAAAAGTTGCATGGGTCGTTGTATAACTTTATACATGTCACTCCGCGGAAGGAGTTTAGGACAACCCCCCTGGGCATTTCCCCCCCCCCCGTGACATTTACCCCCCGTTTCTAATAATTCTTAAAGTTATTTTACGAAATTAACTATGTTTTCTGTGACAAAATTGCATTAGTGCTTAAAACCTATTTCCTAATATCGGTCATACATTATATGGCCGATATTAGGAACATAGTGTTTTCAAACACTAATATAAAGGAAAAGAGAGTTTACTTTATAAGTGGACTATAAGAGATAATAAATATTGGTATTGGGGTGTATATGGTACGGGGGGTGAATGACATGGAGGGTAAATGCCCGGAGGGTGATTGTCTGGAGGGGGGGGGGGGGGGGGTAGTCCTGTCACTGTGCGGAAATACGTACATACGGGATATGCTGATATGTTTCAATGATATCAAGAATAGGCCTGTCTAATGTAGGACTTGTATATCATTTGTTTCATACAGCTACTGCACAAGATTACTGTTATTAATACGAAACAGGTATTGTTGCTACGTTGGTGGATGTATCAAATTGTGTGCAAATGTATATATACAACACTATTTCAAAATATATTTCTTCCATTTTAAAAACATATTTAACTAACCTTCTGTATTTGATACTTGTATATTTTTTTAAATGACACTTCATTGGATATAAAATATTTTATATTCATTTATTCTTACTGATTGGAACCCTGCGCTCTCTCAACATTGATTGTTAAGGATACTATCATCCTATATTTTTCTCTCTTTTACAATTTCGTTATGTTTTCAGAGCTTATTCGAACCTTATGCATCATCAAGTGATTGTCCACCATTTTGAGAGCAATGGAAGCTCCTTCATCTAATAGCCGGGGATATAATTGGGCAGATACTAAGTCACATTGATTGCGTAATTGGGTAGTGGATTTCTAAAAGGTAACTGAACATTTCAGTCAAGGATCCCATTTCTAACATTGCTTTGTAAAGCCTGAAGTAACTCTTTATTCTTACATTTTCCTAATACAAGTTCATATAACTATTCAAACTAATAGTCTAGATTTTAAATATCTACTAATAGGATTATAAATTTAATTGTGTATATTGTTCGTTAGATCATAATCCGTGAGTAGAACCTTTAATATTTAAATATGGTCGATGAATATAGATCTACCCCTACTAAGAGTCGATCCTACTCCCTCAGCATGAACAGTGGAGCACGCTTCCACTGAGCTATCCCGCTCTCTTTCATATATTATTTTATAACGGAAATGAAGAAAGCATACGCAGTATTTATTAAACAACAAATCAAATTATTTTTATTAATCCCTCTTTCATTGTTACTTTTTGTCATCAAGAAATCCTGTTTCTTTGTCAAATTAAATATAAATCCTATGTTTTAACATAAACAGTATATCTAAGTCTAAAAATATATTTGAAAAATCCAACGAAGCATGTAAAGTATTTAGGCAATACAAGTGTGAATTCAGGGCTTAAACTAGTCGTTTAAAGGGTGGAGCTCTCTCAGTTGAAACATCTCTTTGGGGCACGTCTTCCACCTATTCTGATCGGCACGGCCCATGGAAACCGTTGACTGGGCGTTCACTCTGTGCGTATGATGAATAGAAAGAGTATATAGAATGTTCATTTTTTGGGTTGCTCACGATGAATCAATCAATATGTAGTAAATGAGTAATGATTATTATCAATCAGGTGTAATACAAATTGAGCCATGATGAAGGAGTGACGTTCAGAGTATCTACAGAATGTGATGTACTTAAAAGGATTGGACGTCACTTTTGTGATACCTAAATGGGCATGTCTTTTTTCAATATATTGTGGATAAATTTGATATGTTTTACAAAGTAACATTTGAGTCCGTTGAGAAGACATTTAACGTTCAAACTTTTATAAGGTGGTCTCTATGCACTAAAGTAAAATCATAGGGGTTGTCCAATACATATATATATATATATATATTATATATATATATATATATATATATATATAATATATATATATATATATATATAATATATATATATATATATTATGAGGTTGTTCTTATTTTTCAAATGTTTGAAATGTTAGCAACATTGTGGATTGTCTGTTTCTTGGTGATAAAGAAGACGACTACAAAGTTTGAACAAAATCGTCAACATTACGAGGTCGCGCAACGAGGTCAAATTTTTAAAAATTTAGTAAAAATATAGTTTTCCGCAAATTTCTTCAAAATGGTGGACGTTACAGACTTCTTTTATCACCAAGAAACAGAAAATCCACAATGTTGCTAACGTTTCAAACATTTGAAAAATAGAACAACCCTAATATATATATATATAAATCAGGAAAACGACCGCGGACACTTTTTTTCGCCGTGACCCGGGCCAAAACCGGTATTATATGTATTTTTGTTTCTTATACATTCAAAAGTGACGAATTTCAAAAAAAAAAAAAAGGTGACGTTTTTAGAAAAGAATCTCCAAATAAGTGATGACATTTTTTTTAGAAAACAATCTCAAAAAAACGTAATGACGTTTTTTATAGAAGACAATCCCCAAAAAACGTGATGACGTTTCGTATTTGAAAATTCCTTGCTAAAAAAAGTCCTTACTTTTTATGGTATTTCTTTAAAAATTAAATTTATGAATGACAAACGAAAGAAAATATTGATTTCCCGGCCAAGTGTCTAAAATAACCTGGACAACCTGCCAGAACGGACGCTCAAAAAACAGCCGGGACCCGGGCCGGATACCTGGTCGTTTCCTGATATATATATATATATATATATATATAATATATATATATATATATATATATATATATATAAACAACAAAGATTAACAATTATTTTCTAACCTCTTTTGAAAGCATTTTTTTGTGATATCAGTACATATAATTTCTTATATTTTGTTAACATTTGCAGTTACATGCATAAATGTTACAAAATAAGAAAATGGGTATGAATACTGTACCTAATATGTCAAAAAAGTGTTTTAGAAGGGTCTTATTATATATGGTTCGATAATTTCAAATAAAAGTTTACCGCATAAAGTATTGTGGGTTGAAAAAGTCCCACACAGAGGTGTTATATAAGAAAAGTCTCCAAGTAAAGGACTACAGAAAGCTCCAAAAAGCCTTATCAGTTATGAATAAAAATATTTATGGATAGAATGTCTATGTTCTTCTCCGACAATTATGAAATAACAAGTTACATAATTACTGATTTTATGGATGTATTTAAAGATTGCTTTTTATTATGCTCATTGATGTCTCCCATAATTTATGTTCATATTTTTGCCATTTAATTTGTATAAGTATTTTTGCTTTTATTGCCACCAGGAGTCGAAAAAAAAACATAATCGTAATCCTACTCATCGAAGTTAAATATATTTAAATACAACAGCAAACGACGGATAGCTGAATTGTTGACATTTAAGTACTTAAGGACATTAATTTGTTCTTCTTATGTAAAAATTTAATAACAAGTTCCAGTCACTTTTTTTAAACTAATATTTTACAACATATTTTTCTCTGTATAATATAACTTAATACTTTACCCTTCTGTGGTCTTAGGATTTGGTCAACTGTTCGTCCTACGTTTCAAAATTGACCCACCTCTACATAAGCTTTAAAATAAAGCTGCTTCTTTGGGTTTTTCGAACCTGTGCGTTGATTTTTTGACGGGTATAAAAGTAAAGAAAAGAGTTGTTTTATGTGCAAACATTAGAATGTATAAATAATGGATAGCATTTTATGACTATTTTACTTGGTAAAGATCCATTCTTTATGTTTGTGAACTTTTTTAAAGTTTAAAACGAAGAGTTTCACAGCAAAGTCTCCTGTGATATTTTTCTTTGCTGTCAAGTACTTTCAATGCGTAAAACGGATGAATCAATATTTATTAAATATTATTCTTGCAATATCGTTTACATACTATATCAAATTTGCATCTTAATTTCTAGAAAAAAGTATTTTATTTTCTAACGTTGAAAAATCCACGCTCAGGCACTACAGACACATATTTTCAAAGGAAAATGCAAACAAGTCTCTATTAGGATTTGTAGTACTGCGTTTTTATAAGTAATATGTTTGATTATTACAAATTATTAAAAGGCTGATTATTATTATTATTATTTGAAAATAACTGTTTTTAGAAAGAATACTGAGGAGATATTTAGTCTTCTGGAAGACATGGATGAGTCTGCGGATGTTTTTATAGGCCTTCCAGCAGGCCCAGGCTTTTGGGGGGCCCTAAAGTTGTTATGGGGGGCACAGTTGCCACATTCATTAAAAACTCGGGCCCACGTCACTCAGTGGGTGGGCGGGCCTAGAACCCCTCAGGCCCGCACATCCCGCCGGGCCTGCCTTCGAGGAACCATGGAACTCTCTGACGGAGATAGTGATCAGAGCTGGGATCGGTAGAAAAATCTACCGCCGGTTCGGTATTCGATATATACCTTCTACCGATCGAAATCGGTATTCAGTAGTTTTTATATATATATACAGTATCGATCGATATTCGGTACGGTAGATTAGAAAGAGAGAGAATTTTATTCATGTATCTACTCTGTGATTTCTTCATATGCATATAATATTGGACAATTTATACCAAAGACAATTAAGTACATAATTTGTTATAATTTATTATAGATTATTTGTAATTTAATACATACTAATCTTATATTAATTATAAATGTACTTGGATTTTGTAGGAAATGGAAGGCTATATATTTTTTTCATTTACTGTCTCTTATTTCTGATATTAAATGCACTTTCAGATACTTTAGTATTCAATACAAAGAATAAGCTTATATTGAATATATATTTATGTATCTGCTCAATAATACTATAAGTTATATTTTTGTTTTTTTGCAGTTCAAGTTCTTCACACAAGGGAGCGCTTGGGCAAAGCGACAGTTGAACGATGTTTCTCTGCTATTGAAGGGAATAAGCTCTCTATATCTTTATGTCTCCATGTGAATGCTACAAAAGTCATACTTTCAAATATACCGTACCAATTGTTAATCGGTACGGTATTCGGTAGTTGCTATCGAATATCGTAAATCGGTTCGATATTTGAAATCTACCGTTGGTAGTATCGAATACCGATTTACATTCGGTAGTTGCAGCTCTGATAGTGATAGATCATATGACGAGGCAGAAGGCATTTCTGAAAGAATAAGTCGATTGTTATTGGAGGTACATGTTCATAATCTTTTTGAAAATATGAGAGTGCAACCTGTGAGATAGCAAGAGCGTAATAAATCTATTACATAGTTAGAGAAAAAAAGCTGAGAGATGTTCAAACATCAAAATCTTTTCTCAGGAAAAATTCCATATGAAAAGATATAACAACAAATAATCCACAAGACTTTTTCAAGCTTTCTCTCGACCAGGATCTCTACAAAAAAACAACTGCTCTGAAAAATAAGTCCGTGGGTGTCTCTGTCAGCGAACTCAAAGTTTCCATGGGTGCCCTCCTCTGTTTTTAAACTCTCAACTAAAAGAAAATACTGGGCTTCTGAGGCGCATCTACAAAGTTACTTGAAATATATTTCCCAACCATCATACATTCAACAATATAACATACATATGGGCTAAGTTGGTGTTATGACCAATTTATTAGTAATTACAGAAAAAGCCAACGAAAAAAAGGGGTGGCCAATTGTTTTATGTAATTATTTGCTGAAATACATTAATATATTGTTACCTCCACCGAAGGAGGTATTGTTTTCACTGGCGTTGGTTTGTTGGCTTGTTGGTGGTTGGTTTGTTTGTCAGCAGGATGACTCAAAAAGTACGGAACAGATTCGGATGAAACTTTGTGGAGTTGTTGGAAATGCCAAAAGGAACAAGTGATTAAATTTGGTATCTCTGAGTGCTTCTTTAGATGCCAAATGAGCTAAATACTAATAAATATTTCAAGTTAGCCTACTCTGCCAATAGATGTCGCTGTGCTGTGAAATCGGGTGCCGGGAGCGTCTTCCTCTCGGATTTTCCGTCGAGGGGAACCCTTTTTAAAAACCATCGGATTGTGAAGATACTAACATATATAGACACTGTAAAGGAAGAGTTGCGTTTATTATTATTATCTCCTCGACGCCGCCCCAGTCGTGAAAAATCTGCCTCGGAAGCCTCATAAGGACCCCGTGACGGCGGAAGTTTGCACTCTCTGAGTGTTATATGCCTCTAGTTTTTATATGATTTCATTGAATATCTGGCAATACATTATTGTAAATATCATGGCCAAAATCGATTCAGGGACGGCGATTTACTTTGAAACTGAATTAGGTATCGAGATATGATTTTTAAAAACCATCGGATTGTGAAGATACTAACATATATAGACACTGTAAGGAAGAGTTGCGTTTATTTATTATTATCTCCGCCGAAGGAGGTATTGTTTTCACTGGCGTTGGTTGGTTTGGTTTGTCAGCAGGATAACTCAAAAAGTACTGAACGGATTCAAATAAACTTTGTGGAGTTGTTGGAAATGCCAAAAGAAACAAGTGATTAAATTTTGGCATCTTTAAGTGCTTTTTTAATATGCAAAATGAGCAAAATACTAAATGAAATGGGGTCTCTATTCAGGGAGTAGGAAATAACAAACGCTAAAAAAATATTCATTGACGTATTATTGTTCATATATCAGCTCAGGACTATGTTAACCCAGTGACGTAGCTTAAACTTCTCCCTCTTCCGTCTCTGAGTGCTTTTTAATATGCAAATGAGCTAACAGAGAGGAAACAATGATTAGAGATAGAAAATCGGGCGTGTGAAAGGGAGAATGTTTGAATGGGAATGTTGTGGGGATCGGCGGAGGTACACATCACTGAGTGTATATATGCCTCTAGTTGTAAATGCAATACTGGCCTTCACCCTAGGTGCTTTAAAGAATGACACTACTTTTGGTAATAAATAATACTTAAATATATATATAGATAACTTGTAAGCTATTTATTTTAAATAAGAAATATTGTTATAGTGCTTATCTTGTATACATCTATCAATATATATGTAAGATTAAAAGAGAAAAGGAAATATAAAAGGGAAAATGTAAAGACCGCTTATTCTTTATAAGCTAATAAAGTCTATGCCTCTAGAGCCTGAGCGTCGATTTAAAAGTGTAAATGGGTCAAATTTGATCCTAATACCACATAAGGGTTAATATATATATATATATATATATATATATTATATAAAGCGAACAAATAGGGCGGAATTCAAATCTTTTTTTGACCATTAACTTCTTAATTTTAATGCTGAATATTTTTTGTAAAAAAATATTGTTAGAGACACTCAAAAGAACCAATCAAAATAAAGCCTCACTTACAAACGGCCTAAAAATTGATGTAGCTTTTTTTGTTGCTGCAATTGCCTTTTAGTTGAAAATAATAATCCTTTTGTTACTTAAATAAAATTGTCAATGGTTATTAATTTTATTCCTTGGAATATGATATTATTGGTAATTTAATATTACTTTTTAAATACTACAAAGTAAAATTATTTTTAACAACATTTACAATTACAGTATATTAATTAAAAAATGATTGAATTTTATGAAAATAAGATCAAATTATTTTACCAAATCTTATATGTGCTTTCTTGATCTTTATTTTTGTAAACAAATATAAAATCTTAAAGTGAACTTTATTTAAATTCATGTCAGTGATTTCACATTGTCTTGTCGTCATTCTAGAGTGTCATGATCAACGGTGAAAACCTTGTAAAAGTAATTAAATGTTTTTCATGGCTTATGTTATATGTGAAATTTAAATCCTTGCCCTTGGATTTCAAGGAGCTAAATGTCCCTTTCCTGACTCTGCAGAATCATGAGTTTAGATGACTTTTATTTTTCAGGATCCTGATTGATTGATGGTTTTAATATTAGTACCTGACATGTTTTTATTTAATGATTTATGGCGAAATAAATGTTTGTGTTGCTTGTTCTGTTATATATATATACTATATATATATATATATAATATAATATATAGGTGTATATATATATATAGGTATATACATATATTACAAATTCTTATTTTAATGAAGTGATTGTGTATTAAAGTGCATAAATAGACTTTGTAGTCTAAAATTAAAACTTCAAAAAAAGATTAACACAGTTATAGAAATATATAAAATCAAATCAAATAATATAAAATCAATGGGGCGCAGGTTCGAATCCCGAGAGGGATGGTCATTTTTGGTCTACCTCATTGATAAGATCCTAGGTTCGATAGACTAATTTTAATACTATAATACTTATTTATATCCTGTTGGATGCAATTGTATCGAACCATATAGGCACAAAAATCAAATTAATAACTTAACATAGAATGCACAAAATAAATTAAAATATTTTTTTTAAAGCATAAAAAAAATTCAATAATTTTTTATTATCTTTAAAGATTCTTCGACTTTGAGGGGAAATATTAATTTTTTTTGCGGCGACACTCCAAGAGTTTTCAAGAACTGACGGTATCCGTAGCGAAAGTGCTCCATATCTCGCAGCCGCTGAGAGCATTATGGTTCCTATGATATCCATTATTTATTTAATAGTCAATATTTTTTATCATGCAAATATACTATGTATACACCAATTATTAGCTTTTTATTGCAAGGAACCAAGAGAAACGTTGTTCGACTGTAATCTGGATTTTAATGCACTGGGTAACTATTTCTTACAACAATTTTAATTTAGCTATTGAAACCACAAGAACTTGTCTTCTTTTATATTTGTATATTTGATATTCTGTACTGAGGATTAAATTATATTTTGTTTGCTTGTATATTTCTGCAAAACATTGAGGGCACCCAACAGACTCTTAGGTTTTAAAATATTTGAGAAATATTTCATATTACAACGTTCAGTTTTAAAGAAATGCTTAATCACCTTTAGGTTAATCTACAAATACATATAAAAATATATATAATAAAAACCACACCTCATTATGGAAGATGAAATTTGATGATTGGTCCTGAAATTTTTGATTGTGCAGAAGTAGTATTAGATCTTAAGAAAGTCGCTCTGTTCATCGATTACACAGGCCAACAAATTTTGGTCAATCTCCCTTGATTGAATGAAATGTACATAGATAACTAAAATGAGACCTCCTGAATCCAAATCTGGCCTTACTTTTTCTGTGGCACATCCAGATTTTTGATTTTTGAGTTTTTTTGAAACGGTCACTTTATGATGAGTACAATTTTTAAATACGATTCTTCGTTAGTATATTAAGTTTAAAAGAAATTAATAATATAATATTTTTTCGTGATGAATTAACAAATAAAAAATGGTCATTCAAATTATTTTCCTTCCATTCAAAGTCCTGGTATGATCTCAAAACTGGTGAAAAAGTAGTCAAAATGGTTAATTTCAAAGTGATGCCTATAATTTCTTGGATTTTTATGAAATTCTGCAAAAGAGACCATATTCCTATAGTCGAAACCCTTGCAAATCATGTTAATTAATGTATTATTAGTTTAATCATTTTAACGACATATATTAGCAAATGAATAAAAATTAATAAGCGCTTTTAATTTCAATTTTTTGCTAGGTTTGGTGACCATTTACAATGGGTGTGGGATTTGAAATAAGAAAACTAAGACATATTAAACATAGATAAACTTAAGTATATTATTATACTATCTGATTACATTGAAATTTTAAAGTGGTTCAAATTTCTTTTGCACTTTTTCGTTTGTATACTTTGTCAGAATCCCTTTGAATCGTCCAACAATAATCCGCCATCATATGTGTGCTCCATCGGCATAGCGCTCTTCCATGATCTTCATGTCCTGATGAAACCGCTCTCCCTGTTCGTCACTGAAAGCTCCTAAATTGTCAGGAAAGACATCAAGGTGGCTATGAATGTAATGCATTTTATGCTCATATTACACCCAAGGTCACAAAAAGCCGTGAGCAAATCCTCTACAAGGTGTCGGAAATTTTCCGCTTTATTAGTGCCTAAAAAGTTATTAATTAGCTCAATGAAGGCAACCATGCATTCTTTTCCTTTGGACTCATTTTTTTAAGAAGTCCTTATCTTTTATGAGAGTTCGAATCTGCGGTCCATTAAAACCGCCTGCCCTGATCTTTTCAAGTGACAACCTTTTAAATACTGTAGGAATATGTTTGAAGCTCTCACCATCAGGGTTTAATGCCTTTATAAATTGCTTCATAATCCCGAGTTTAATGTGCAGGGGTGGGAAAATAATTTTGTCTCTCTCAACCAAGGGATCTGTGCAAATATTGGGAGGCCTGCCTTCAGGGTTTCGCGTCTTGGCCAATCCTTTCGAATCCAGTGCTGGTCTCGAGCTCGGCTGTCCCACATACAAAGATAGCAAGGAAATTTTGTAAATCCTCTTTGCTGACCGAGAAGAAAGTTCATCATTTTAAAGTCCACACAAATTTGCCACTTGTGCTCTTTATATTTTATAAGATCCAATACAATTTTAATGTCGTCATAATCTTCTCTTAAGCTCACTGAGTATCCTATTGGTACGGCTCCATACACATTGCCATTATGAAGAATGACGCATTTCAGGCTGCTTTTCGAACTATCGATAAACAATCGCCATTCCTTAGGATCATAATTTGGCATCCCCAAAGCCAGCAGAAGACCCTGAACATCATGACAGTAGACTAAATCATCCTGTTCTAAAAAAAACGTAAAAAAGAATGCTCTCTTCTTCTGTAGTATGAAACTTTTGTAGTTGAGTCCAGTAAACTATGTTCCTGTAGAAGTGAGGCCAACAAGGACGATTCAAAGGGATTCTGACAAAGTATACAAACGAAAAAGTGCAAAAAGAAAATTTGAACCAGTTTAAAATTTCAATGTAATCAGATAGTACAATAATATACTTAAGTTTATCTATGTTTAATATGTCTTAGTTTTCTTATTTCAAATCCCGCAACCATTGTAAATGGTCACCAACCTAGCAAAAAATTGAAATTAAAAGCGCTTATTAATTTTTATTCATTTGCTAAATATGTCTTTAAAATGATTAAACTAATAATACATTAATTTAACATGATTTGCAGGGTTTCGACTATAGGAATATGGTCTCTTTGCAGAATTTCATAAAAATCCAAGAAATTATAGGCATCACTTTGAAATTAACCATTTTGACTACTTTTTCACCAGTTTTGAGATCATACCAGGACTTTGAATGGAAGGAAAATAATTTGAATGACCATTTTTTATTTGTTAATTCATCACGAAAAAATATTATATTATTAATTTCTTTTAAACTTAATATACTAACGAAGAATCGTATTTAAAAATTGTACTCATCATAAAGTGACGTTTCAAAAAAACTCAAAATCAAAAATCTGGATGTGCCACAGAAAAAGTAAGGCCAGATTTGGATTCAGGAGGTCTCATTTTAGTTATCTATGTACATTTCATTCAATCAAGGGAGATTGACCAAAATTTGTTGGCCTGTGTTATTTAAACAGATTCAATTTGTTTCGTTCAAAAAACAGCTAAAATTATGTTGTAAAATTAAAATACTTATGGGATTAGAAACACTACTGTTTCCCCTTTTTGGGGATAAAACAATACGCCCTCTTGAGAGGGCACTAATTTGATTCAATTTCCACTCATAATCAGACAATCTCAAAAAAGAAAATAGCACGTCCGTGCGCGTCAAGATACATTGAAACTCTTGTTTTTACTATTTGTAATTACAGTCATCCCTCGTAAAGTCGCGACGGCCCGGATCCACTACACGACCACCGCGATATATATCAAGGTCCGTATAATAAGGTCTGGGCAATATAAAAACAAACTTGTAATCCTAGCAGTATAACTACTCATGACGTCACTGGAGAACGAATACATATTTTTTATAAATTATATTATATATTAATTTATTTTATTTATATATTTAAGCACACACATACATATATATATATATGTATATATTTATAGATAGAAGAGAGATTGATTGATATAACTATAGATAGATATAATCGTCTCCAGTGACGTCATTGAGTAGTCACACTGCTACATGTTTTTTTTGCATTGCCCCGACCCTATTATACAGACCTTGATATATATGATGTCGCGATGTTGAATATATTGAATTTAGAGAGATTTGACATCACGGCTTGGCGTGAAAAAACGGGAGCCAAGCCGTCGTCGCGTAGTAAAAGAACTGTGAGATGTCGAGGGGCGAAGTAGCGAGGGCCGACTTTAATTATTTTAATACATAGATTGTCGATGGAAAAAGGTGAATTCATTTGATATGTTTGTTAAAATATAGTCGGCTTAATTAATTACATACGAATTCACATAATTTTTTTTAATTTTTTTCGACCTTTTTCTATTTAGCGAAGTTACATATAGTTATATATATAAATAAACATTATAGTTTAAAATTAAATCGCAAAATATAAAGTCAATTTCAATATACACGCATTCTATTAGCTAAAAGGGATTTTTATCGTAAAAATTAAAGCGGTAAAAATGAAACAAAAATTGCACAGTGACAAATAAACAACACAAATAAATTAATCAAACAAAGTCTTTAACAAAACTGTATATATTCGTAAGAGTTTTTTAAGGTCGTTCGCTGTTTTCTCGGAGAATGAGGGGAAGTATGTACCAAGTCTCCTGCGAACCTCCACTGGGAATCAATGCGTCCTGGAATCTTATATCCAGTGCAGAATATCGTGCAGAAGCGGATATTTGAATATATCTCAAATTCCTCCGTTTCGATTGTTTTCCCCGACGCAATGTGCTCCGCTACGTAGCTTCTAGAGCTTGATAGAGCAAACTATATTGCTCTTGTTTCTCCGAGCAGATTGCAGGTTAGACGTGAGACCGAAAAGAAGAATGGGGGAAATAATTTTGTCGTCGATTCGATCATGTTGAGGTGATCAAGTCCCTCACGATTTTAAGAACAGGACATTGCGAAAAGGCAGAATAATTGAGTTATAAATTTTGCCACAGTCTTTACATGAAGCGTTGAAATAATACATATGGATAAATGGATATTTGAATTGGGCCGAGAAGTTTTTTTTCATGGCTAAATTTGGAAATCGACTCAAATTCTACTCCTCCACGATATCTTCAAATCCAATCTTTTATTGATTTGTCGACATTTTTTAATGGCTTGTTTAAACTTCTTATCCGGATGTGTGATGCATCTACTTAAGTTGTAATATTCATAAACCAAATAGAGGGACCAAAAGAGAAGGGGGGGGGGGGAGAAGAAACCCGGTCGCCTTCTGTCGTGGAAGTTTGAGTGAAAACCACTTATACTAACTCAAAAGAAGGCTTCCTAGACACAGGAGAAAATATACATAATAATATATATGCATTCCTAACATCATAAGAAAACGATGAAGAAGAATACAAACAAATCAAATAATTATATATTTTTTTCGTTAAATCATTTATTACCTACATCAAAACAAATATGTTTCAAAGGTATGTCATATATGTTCAATTAATTATGTCTTATACGGAAAACTACGTGGAATACTAATGAGAGCTTCAATATATGCACATAGTTTGCCAGGAACTCCCCGAATTTCAAGGGTAAATCTTCTGATACTTTCACCTTGACGGTATTCCTCATTCCTATTATGCCTTACCTCCAAAATACTTATTTCAAAAAGTTTATATAGGAAGTGACAGAGGTCACATAGTATTATTCATGGCCACTTCGAATGAAAAGTAACTTTTGATGTATGTTTTGTTAAGTGTCTGCACATACAAGTTGAATAAAATATAACAATGTGTAGATAAATTTATCAACAAAAAAAAACGAATTGAGCTACGTTTGGCCAATCTACCAAAATAATATGTTGTCATTGATAATTTAGTTGATCAAGTCCATCACATACGTTTTGTATATCCTCTTGGGTTTGATTATTATTGATAAATAATGAAAATGTCACTTTAAAAAAGGATTGGCTCAATAGCACTTCAAAAAATGAAAAACCGAGTTTAATAAATTTTGTGACATATATTGTTATATATATTTATATATATATATAATTTATATATATATATATATCAGACTTCTTGATTTATCGTCATTTGGTGTCGTTCGATAAACGACGAACCACAAAGTTTTTGACGAACGATAAGGAAATTCCTTATCGTTCGTTGTGTTTTTTTGGGCCAAAAAAATGAAAAAGAAGATATTAATTTTCATGGGCAAATTTCCTTTCTAAAAAAACATTATCACTTTTTTCAGAAATTTATCTTTTAAAAAAATGTCGTCATTTT
>CP045896.1:464792-496018 GCA_013387185.1 Caligus rogercresseyi
CAGACGTTGTTGTTGTTGTTGTATGATTTATTACAGAGCTACTATGCCCTAGCCTTCATGGCTACTAATATAAAAAAACATGATCTTTATATACAAACACAAATAATTATACAATAATAATAATAATAAAATATTAATCAAAGAAAAAATAAAAAAAAATAAATATATATAACATATATAAGTAAATATTTTTTCAATTTTCATAAATACATTAAACTTAAGGAGCTATATGGATCTAGACAACCCTGCCATTGTCTTTGCTACCCTCCGAGCACTTGATAAGGTGCATGCCTCTCTTAATGGCTGTGACAAGCTCCAGGCCTTTGAAAGGTTAACAGCAGCGACACAGTTGGTAGAAACGGGTTTCTTGAGGCATATTGTAGCACTACGGGTGCGCTCATCGAAGCCCTCAAGAATCCTCTCAAAGGGACAACTGTCTACATTCATAGCCTTCCAAGCAGATATGGCAGCCTGCTTCACTAAGATCTCATTTACAGATGGAAGATGTGACCTGTCGAGAAGGTCAACCACACGCAACCGATCTGCTCTTTGAACTCCCAGCAAGATACGTGCGAGATCGTTGATGGCAAGTTGCGCATCTGAGCTAGTCTTTGCCATTGTAGGGGTGTGAGGGGGTTCAGCAGCAGACGAGAAGTTTGCACTTCTAGTCACCCAGCAGACGTCTGAAGTTTCCCGATAACTATGGCTCTAGCTATCTCGGTCAGTAGTGGCCCTCGAGATACCGTAGTGCAGAGCCGGCGGATGACTCCGATTCGTTTCCTGACATTCTGAATAATTTTTTCGTGGTGGGGTCCAAATGTCAGGTTTCTGCTAACAGTTACTCCCAGAAGGTCGAGTGTAGCGGTCGAAGGAGTGTCTGGAGCACCCAGACGTAACGTTTGGGTTTTCCCAACGTTTAGGTGGAGTCCATTCATATTAGAGTACGCCTCCAAGGCCTTCGATGCCGAGCCCATAGCGAAGTCGACCTGTCCCAGGATGGAGCCGAGATGACAATAGAAGTATCGTCGGCATATAGCAGTACCTCAAGCTGAGCTTCTGGATTGACAGCTACTCTGAGGTAATCAGGTAGGTCAGCCGTGAGAAGAATGAAAAGTAGGGGGCCAAGCACAGAACCCTGTCTGACGCCGTACTTTATGTTCAGGAAATTGGACCGTTGGCCGTTCCAATTCACCTGTTGTCGCCCTCCTGTTAAGTAGCTGAGCATCAGCTTTTGGTGGGCCCCCGCCATCCATTGGAGCTTGGCCAGAAGTATATCTGCTTCTAAAAGGTCAAAGGCCGCAGAAAAATCGAAGGCAGCAATGCATACCTTTAATTTACGATCACAAGCCTTAGCAGCGTGGACAGTAGAGTTGCAAGGGCAGTGTCGACACTGCGTCTAGTTCTGAAGCCGTGTTGTTCCTGTGGGAGTTTACAAGAAGCTTCGACGTAGGTCACGAGTTGATTATAAAGTACCCGCTCAGTCAATTTTGAGATGGCACAAAGGAGTGAGACAGGTCTATAGCTAGAGGGTTCTTTACGCGGCTTGCCCTTTTTCAGTACTGGGATTATGATAATTGATCTTTGATATGAGAATATACCATTACCATTGGTAACGGCAGTTAGTGTAACCGGGATAGGAAGAAAAAAAGAAGGGAGACAGTGAGGCAAAATACTCCCTCCCTTCTCTTTTATCCAGGTAACACTAACAGAGTTACCAGATGGTAATTGTTATTCTCATATCAAAAGATCAATTTTTGGGGGAGAGAGTAGTATTTGCTTATATCTCTTAAAGTATGCAATTTTTAGAACACAAAATATATCAATGAAAGCTTGGTTAACCAGCTTTAATATTTTGGTATACTAATCATGTCAGTGTAATAAGTAGAGAGTATATGCACATTAAAAAGCCTATCTCGCGTACAAAATGACGCAATAATGATTATGTATGCGTCAGAGATAAAGTAAAATTTGAGAGGATACCTTGACGCAAATCTAAGAAACAAATTATTATTTATTTTTTCATAATCGATTTCTTATAGGTCAATACCGGCTCTGAATCATATGATGTAAACTCAGATTGTACTGAATTCTGAATGATAGAATGCAACCAAGGTCATTTTGGATTTATCATCTAAAGTTTTACTAAACTTAAAAGTACTATTTTACTCTGAAGCGAACAAGTCATCTTCTACAGGCGAGTGAAGTTAATTGATACAAAAAAGCTATGAAATATGCTAACAATACTCACTCCTTTCTTGCTTCGTTTTTTACTGAAAACTTTGTTTTAATAAAAAACATCAAAAATAAGTCTGGTAGTAAATTAGATTTCCTTTAAATTAATATTTTTTTGAAGTCTGTAACGTCCACCATTTTGAGATTGTGCGGAAAACTATATTTTTACTAAATTTTTAAAACTTTGACCTCGTTGCGCGACCTCGTAATGTTGACGATTTTGTTCAACCTTTGTATGTCGTCTTCTTTTATCACCAAGAAACAGAAAATGCTCAAAGTCGCTAACATTTCAAACATTTGAAAAATAAGAACCCTAAGATATATATATTGACCTCCCAAATGAAACCACTTTTTTAGTTCTTTTACATAGTCCTAGCGATTTTGTTCATTTTTTATGCTGAAAACGAATATCTATTTAAAAATCTCTAGCATTGTTAGAAATCGGACGTCACTGGTGTGTAAACAGCTTCCTACTAATATTTTTTATAGTTTAAGAAGGAAAATGATTAAAAGGTTACTCATGTTGATGTTTTTAAGTTATTTTAATACGTTTATTTTCACATCTTAATTTTCATGCAGTAAAATTTGGCAAAGAAAAATTTAATTGTATATTCGCTTTATTTTAATGTAGGGAGTTTTTTATTGACTCCATGGTTGATAAACACTATGTAACAACATTAAGGTCTTTGTTTGCCCCTGGGCTGAAATTTTTATTTGAGTCTCATTTTTTACGTAGATTTTAAAATGCCACTCAAATATCGTCCAAAAAAAGGTTTGGACTTTATGGCTATTTTTTGGAAATCAGGATTTTCATCATTTCTAATGGTTCAGGCCCAGTTATCTTCGTTAGCGAGAATAACCGCAAATGTCAGAATATTTATTTTTCTAGTATTCAATGCATTTATGATCAGTTTTATAAACTTCAATATCTTTCGTACTATACGAAAAAATAGGCTTCATACAATCATTTCAAAAAAAATCATTTTTTAGTGTTCTATTTCTTTGGTTTCGAGTCTATTGACTATAATCAATATGTAATATATTTTTGTATTGTCAATGCATTTCAGAACAGTTTTTTAATTTCGATATCTGACATGAAAGTGAAGAAAAGATCAATTTAGTAGGACGAAGTATTGATCATATTAAGTACCTACTTTTAGGTGATTCATTGAGATTGCATAAATATTATTGTGATTTGTTACGAAGAACAAGAACAGGTTTGCCTTTTTATTTACATATAATTATTTACAAGTGTCAAAAATAATTTATTTTTAAGAGAGTTACTGTGATTTGGAAAATTGCTTTCCAATATGTTATCAAATTATTAAGAAACTTGCAAATAAAAAGGCAAACCTATTTTTATTCTTCGTAACAAATCACAATAATATTTAATGCAATCCAATGAATCACCAAAAGTAGGTACTTAATATGATCAATACTTCGTCCTACTAAATTGATATTTTCTTCACTTTCATGTCAGATATCGAAATTATAAAAACTGTTCTGAAATGCATTGACATATACCACAATATATTACTATGATTATAGTCAATAGACTCGAACCAAAAAATATAGCCCCTTAAATATAACACAAAAAAATGACAATTTTTTTAAATATGAAGCCTATTTTTTCGAATAGTAAGAAAGATATTGAAATTATAAAAACTGATTTGAAAATGCACAGATTGAGGAGTTTTGATTAATTAATAATATGCGAAATAAGAGGAATCCAATCAATGGTGCGTAAATCTCATTATTCCATGGCCTAATAAAAACAGTAATTTTGAATTATAATGTTAATTTATGTTTTGTTTTTAACGTAACTGTCTTGAGATTATGTTTCTTATCTACTACTTTCTAGTGTATTCTTATATTTTTACACTGTATGGATTTTAGCTAATAAATAAACATCTTAGCCATAAAAAAATATATTAGAAAATTGTTTAATGGATTACATGTCTAAGGATAACAAACTTCTCTTCTTCTTCTTCATCATGATTGGTGGGAACAAAAGAAGCGTGATTATAAAAAACGCTTCACTTTGAAATGTGAATATGTACTCACAGAGACAAGAAATATCCATCATGTCTATTTTCTGTGGCTTCAACCATGATGATCCTTTGATTGACATCCTCTTATTTCGCATATTAATTAATCAAAACTCCTCAATTTCAAGGTAGGAATATATGATTTTTTAAATCTTATATCACGATTAATGGACCATCATTCCAAAAAAAATGATCGTCAGTTGAACAAAATGTCTATTGGCGAATTCACGAGATTATCCTAATGACATTTTCATTGAAAAACTGCATTTTGAGAAAAACAAAATTATAAGAATTGTTACAATACTGATGAGAGGGATTCAGAGGGAGTAGATTGGGATTCGATGGAGAAAATCTACTAACATTAGTCATTTTAAAAACGTATTTAAAAAGATAACTTAAAAACATCAAAATGAGTACCCTCTTTTCTTTTTCCTTCTTGAAACTATAAAGAACCTAGTAGGAGCGTTATTTAAAAAATGGTTGGTGCGTCAGCACTTATGTTCATTTATTGGCACTAAATATATTTGACGAATATTTGCAAAAAAAAAATAACAAAAACCAATTAATTGATCACATCTAAATTTGTAAAACTAATTTTTTTTAAATAAGCAATAACTAAAAAGTTTGCTTCATAACGAAACCTTTGAACGCAAATTTGGGGGGGGGGGGGGGGGTCAAATCAAAATCCATTTTTCTACGATCATTAGTTTCTTATGACGCAATTTCGTGGGGTTGGTTAGTTTGATATCTCAATATTAGGTTTCTATAATACCCCTAATGAACATATTGTGCCAATTACTTCAGTCGAATATTCTCGAGTACATTCAGTTCTTGCGATTGTTTTACAAACCATAGGGGATTATACCAGATTTGTATTATTTCCCGTAAAGAAACAATGAGTATTTCATAGGAAGGCAGTAAGGACAAGACTTCGAGCAAGATGATGAAATCAAGGATTTAATATCTTGGAAACATAGTTTTTTCTTTCAATTAATGTGATGGCGAGGAAATATATATAATTGAATATAAAAATTTGAAATATGGCTACGATGTATAACTAGTTGAATTTAAACATGACCTAGATTTTATGGTGGCGTTTAAATAAAATGATAAGATATATGAATTTGAGGAGTTTACAAATTTATCGCTCCTCATTTGCGAAGACTATCTTGATGAACGCTATATATTTTGACCAACTACTGTTAAACAATAAAATAGAACTTAGGGGAAAATACAACGGTTAACAACCAAAAAATCGTCAGGGGTTAAGACTAATATTAGTATGCCATGATTTTGTACTATTAGGTCAACTTATGAGATACAGCCATAGGCCTACCTGATAAGCCATAAATTTGCCAATATAAGGGGTTGTGTTCAACCATATATTTCTTGAAGAATATATCTAATTATAAAAATTACTTATTCCTCTAAATTAGCTGCATTCTTGTATGTGTGATTGCAAAGTTACTTAAATATTCCCTTCGGGCCGTCACGTAGTAGATATGCAGTCTACATTTTCAAAAAATTATGCGCCGCTATCAAAACAACTCAATCGACAATTCCATCCCGGAAAATGTTAGTGAATTATTGTTTTGCGTCAGCACTGAATTTTTGATTGATTCAATATCTCACAACAATATGAAGCAGTGAAGTACGTGCTCGACAAAATCCAATATGAGCAACAGCAATGACTCATCAACTCAAAATTATAAACTCTCTACTTGTCAGTAGGGTTCAAAATTACCCTAGACTTTATTTACATAAGATATTCGAAACTATGTAATGAAAGTGGCAGTGCAAGGTCAGTTGGTACCAGGATCAAGAAACATAATCAACAAGCATATGTTGACCGAGAAAAAATATTGATACCACAGCTTTCGCGCGTCTTGGGTTAGGATGGAGGTGTTTCAACTGCTGTGTCGATCTTTCCTTGACTGACCAGGAGAGGCTGAAGGTTGGAATTTCGATGACCCATAGATACAAGACTCCGTGAACACACTAGAGTACACCACTAGGTAAATCGTTTGTGCATGTGGTGAACAACTTCCTGGGGAACCCGGAGGCAGCAAATCATGCCAGACTTATTACCAGCATGATATCGTCCTTTTAAAGATTCAAGTGTTCGATGAATATAAAGATACTTTCCTATTCTCACTCAAGGGGAAGTTTCATGAAAACTTGGGGCAATGAGAGACAATCAGGGAGAAAAATTCATCAGGGCATGAGCCAAATGGAGTAGAGGTATCAGAAGAAGTGGGACGCAGTCATGCCGGCAGACTACTACTGAAGAGATAACCCAACTCCTGCTCACATAGGGGAATCAAAGAAACGGCGATTTACGCAGGGAGCTCTGACATTCGGTATCACGCAATGTTAATATAGAAGTACAAAATGCTTGTAAAATTTGATGGAGTAAATAAAAACTGAATTATCTGGAAACGTAGACTATTATTTTTTTTAGAAAAACGAAACAATCGTTAAAAATATCTCAGGAAATGAGTCGCAGATATTAGATTTTTATAAAATTGTAGCAAAAAATAATGACCTGATTGAGCAAACCAAGGCCCATTTCGGACTCAGATCATCAAAATTAGTCTATTTAGCTGAAACCCCTGGACGATTTTCAAGATATTATTTTTTTGTAACCCTGTACTATAATTCATCGTCATTTTATCACACAGAGCAACCATAACATATTTTTCTTAATAAATATTATAACAAGAAAGTTAATTTGAGATCATTGTCCTTTTCAGGTCTTTTATTGGTCCTTATAGGCATTTTGGGATGCCTCCACTTTGAGAACAGATTTCTACGCCTCAAAGATGACTGATGGACCTCACATAGGATTGATTGAACAGCTTTGGATATCAATACTATTCAATTAAATTATTGTACATTATTCTTATTATAAAATATCTATACATCAGGTTTTATGAAATACTATTGAGTCAAGTGTATAAGTGCATTAAATATAAATATTTTTCTCGCATTCCCTATAAATCTAATTTCACAACCAATGGGTGAAAAAAAAACCTACGAATATATAATCATCATTAGGTTGTGTTCACTTTCTATCAAAATATCCTTCATATATATGATCAATTCCAAAATGTGTTTCGAGTCAATCATCTCTTCCTTCCTTGCTTCCTTCCTCCTTCAAGTCCAATTAGGATTAATGTAGGAGTCCAAGGCCTCGTATCACATGTTCTTGACGTCTTGATCAAAGTCAAGTCGTGAGTCCAGGCCTTCCACGTCCACTTCATTGTCCTGGGCATTGAGCATGTTGAGGTCACGTTGGCGTCAGAGGCAATGGCTCGACTCGGGGAGAGCCCTGCCTCCTCATAGGCCTTCTTCTTGAGGGCCCCCTTGATCTGAAGGACGGTCCGCTCTTTGATCGAACGAGAGATCTTCTCCAAGTCATTGGAAAACGTACTCACAGCCTGAAAGAGAGAAAGAAAGAAAGAAAGTGATCCATGACATGAGAGGAGAGGAGATGAAGAGTTGACTAACGATGTGCCGACTGGACGCGATTTCATTTGATTTGTTTGTTTGTTTACCTTTTGAAGCATATCCACTTCTTCTTCAGTCCATTTGGCTGCTCCTGAAGAGGAATTGGATTGAGAGGAAGAGAGCTGCTTGGTGAGGTCACCCAGAGCCAGAAACGCACTCCCTGCTGAAGTAAAGATCTCACCCACTTTGTTTGAATTATTCATGACGGACCCACTTTTCCCGACTTGGGAGACGACTCAGAATATAAATTGGATATCAGTAGCTCAGAGGACCTCAAACACTCTGTATTGACGCTTTCTCTCTGTGTGTCTCCCTCTCTGACTCTGACTCAATCCGGCTTCTTGATCATAAACTTCGTGATGGACTGCACAAAAATATTATTATTGTAGTTCAACTACAAAAAGGGAAAATGACGTCATTAAAAACATCTTTTTCTTTTTCAGCAGAGCACGAATATGAGAGCTTCCTTGCTAAGGACTCAGGGATGAGTTAACACAAAACCTCTTGTATTATATGAAACTTTTCATGTCTTCACTTGTGCATCAAATTACTTTAAATTGGTCCTTGTAGTAAAGTGAGCTATAATTATGATTTGAAATAAAAACATTTTGCCCTTCATCGCTATTTTAAAAAGAAGTAATTGCTCATCACTTATCGAAAGTACTCAAAAAACAAGTAACCATAAACGATTGGTTAAAAAAATAGGTTTTTAAATAATGCTGAAAAATGTCGTTTAAACATGTATTGCTCATGTTTATATATAACTTTATATTTATATCACTATTATTTTATAACTTTTAGATGACTTGTAAACTGATTCTGAGTTTGAAAATATATAATATAAATTTATCGCGTGTTTGAAAATGGATATTATTAATTTATAGCTTAAGTTGTTAAGACCTCTAGGTTGGTAGGAAAAAATAAATAAGCCTTTTGTTAATGGTTGATAGAAACTGCATTTTTATTCAATTCATTTCCAAGGATATAACAAAAAACAAAACAATGTTGGTAGGGAAACAAAAATGAAAACAAGCCTTTTTGGTAATAGTTTTTTTTTACCAAGGTAAAACTTTATTCACATGAGATTATATCTTATAATATTAATAAAAATACATCAAAAACGTCGTGTTATTAACAATATGATCAACCAGAGAAGTAATTTTTTTGGTAATAGTTGATAGAAGCTAGATTTTTATTCAATTCATTTCCATGGATATAACAAAAACCCTCAATGATGCATATTTTTATTATAAAAGAGATGCCATAAGAATGTTTTCTAGTTCTTAATGCATAAGCCATTTAAATATTATTATATGGATCTACTGATTTCTACACTAATTACAAAAAAGAATGGGTTGACATAAACAACAGTGAGCTTATGCAAAGAGATTTAATTATTATTTCATCAAGGTTGAAAGTGAGCTGAAACACCGTAGCGGCAAAATATAATGACGGTTTCCTATAAAAGAAAAAGTCATAAGACAAAATGAAATAGAAGAACCATGTGTGTTTTTATTTACAGTTCAGAATATATATATATATATATAAGATTATATATAAAAATCGATGATATACATAATAAAACTATATAAATAAGCATTTTAGCTTTAAAATGTTTGTGTACGATAAAGAATTATATTTCAACCACTGGCTATAACATATCTGCTTTGATAGAAATTATTTGCAATGAGAGAGATAAAAGAAAATTGAAACATTTTCACCTTCTGTCGATTATATAGGATTGCATCCACTTATATGACTTGTGTTGAGGAATACACTAGACGAACAGCTCAGCTACACTATATTCTTCCCTTGAGCTCTAAAAGGGGCTTTGATTATAACTATAGTGCATGCATCATTCGTCACTACTAATGTATGATTATGGACTTCTACCTCTATCTCCAATAAGTATCTGTTTATTGTTTCCTAGGTTTCGTGATTGCAGTCTTGCCATTCCGAGCATGTGAAGCGATCTTTGTATCAATCAACCGTGCCTCTTTTTTCCTTGTTATTATTCCTCTGGAAGGAAGAGGCTCTTTTTCACCTCCTTCCCCATACCATAGCTCACATCTTTCTATTACCCGTATAAGGCGAAGGCGAAGTCGGACCTTCCCCTCTCCTTCATTCTCCATCCTCACATTTCCCTTCATTCCTACTCCCTATGGACGTCTCTAGCTTCCTGGACTCCCTCCGTGAGAGCAGTGGGGGCTCAGAGACTGGGACCACGGTTCGGTTCAACAACGCAGATGGCTTGACCTCCGCGGCTCTCAGCCCGGAGAAGAGCTCCTTGGTAGACCTTTTCCCAGCCCAGGCGTCGCCACGATCTCCAGTCCCTACCTCAAGCTCAAGAGCCTCGTCAACTCCTCCTGGCCCACGCGATCCGATCCGGGTCGATTCGTGTCTGTTCACAAGGCGGGAGTCTACTACGCACATGTCACCACCACCTATGGACCCAATGGTAAGACACAAGGCAGGCAGGCAGGCATTTACAAAATACGACCACACCATAGAGTATCATCTGGGGTATCTTTGACTCTATACATGAATATAGATTATATATCATCATGAGATTTGAAACAATTATCAGTCTACATATTTCATATCTTAAGTATCTCATAAGAGTTGCATAAAGCACTTTTCACCATTTAAAAAAGGGGGTCTTTTTCTGTTTGGAGTTTGCTAATATATCCTAGATCATCTTTTCAACGAACATGTTCATGGTCGACTGAGGAAGCCAACATAAAGTTTAAAAAATAAATGCAGGACAAGTGACTTATGAATATAGCTGAATGGAATGAAACACATAATAAAGCTTAATATGATAAATATGAAATCATGATCTAGAGGTATATACCAATTAATAAAATATCGATATCAATTATTATAGATACAACAAAAATTACTTTACATTTCTAAATACCAATCAATACTTTATGTTGGTCTCCGAAACCGTCCAATATCAAGGAAGTTTTTTTAAATAATTAAACATTGAGTTGTAAATACATATTCCCGTAATTATTTATTACGTATCTCTTATTTAAAAACTCACGGGTCATATGAAATCCATTTGTTTAACCATTTTTAAGAAAGGACAAGAGCATTTATCGCCCGTTTGTTTCGCACGCGGACATGGCTCCTACTCTCCAAGTCCAATCGGTTAATCAACACCACCATTTCACAGCTCAGTACTAGGAAGCAAAAGCTCTAATATACTTAGCGACATACAAACTGACATGATGGATTGCTTGACAGTTCAATGCAATTGTATTAAATACAGATACTAACCTGTTGCTTAAAGTGGATGTCTCAAAGGCAAACCAAAATTTTGAAAAATAGAGAGTGCGATAGCCATGTGTTAAGGTGTGTTCAACTCTCAATGTTAGGGGCGCAGGTTCTACTCCCGAGAGGTTATGTCATTTTGGGTCTACCTCATTGATAAGATCCTAGGTTCGATGGACTAATTATAATGCTATAATGATTATTTATATCCTGTCGGATACTGCAATTCTATCGAACCAATAAGGCAAAAAATAATACCTTAGTTGATATATGTGAAATCACTTCCATAAGGCTATATTAAAGAATCAAGTAATCAAGTCTGAAAATGTTAAACATTGTTTTTAAATGAACACAATTATTACTTCGGAGCCTTAAAGGATCCAGAGTAGTAAAAAAAATACATTATTGTTCAGATAAATAGGTTAAATTACCTTTATTTATCTTTTGATAACTCTTATGGGGAATCTCGATTATGTTTATTATCCAAGGGCATCCGCAGGTCCCCTTTTTCTATTTTTATTTCTCTTTTAAATATAGAAATGTTATAATTTACAGGTTTAGTTCTTATAGAGTTAACTCCTTATTTTAAAAATAATAAATGGAGCTGTATTATGAAGTGAAACAAGGGTGATCTTTGAAGATATTTTTTGCAGTGTCAAACAAATGGATTTCATTTGATCCCCTGAGTTTTGGAGAGAAAGTGGATGATAATTACAAGATGAATTTTTAAATGTACGATTTAGATAAATAGGCCTAAGATTTTGAACGATTATGGAAGTTTCAAAGAAGAGATATAGATTGTAATTTCTCAATTACAAGTAATGATAAGGATGGATATATATAAACCTATTCTTAAATATACTATTATATTAATGAGTGTAAATAACGTAATTAATATTGCTAGATTAGGTGTTAAATTTCTCTTATTAGCATTTTCCTGTTTTCAATGCTTCCAATATAAATTTTTGACCATTTTTGTATTTTATTTTTTAAAGTTCATGACGGGTCTGTATTGATAATGTTTTCTTCCCCTTGAATCACGAAATACAATGAAGCTATGAAGTAATTATTATTATTACTACTTCTAATATGATTGCGTATGGACATGAACTCTTATTTTATACTTACCCCCTCCATGTCTTGTTATAGATAAAGATCTTGGAGCAGTGCGCGTCGTGAATCGTGACTCTGGCGAAAGAACTCTCATTAAAGGTACCTTGGGAAAGATCTTGGATATTTCCTTTGCTCATTTAGACCTTGTCGTCATTGGATGTGTTGATGATATAGGAGATCTCTATGTCTACACCATCAAGGAGGGCTCAGACAAGAAGCTCCAGCGAGAATTGCTTCTGCATATCCACTATGAAGACTTCGAAACATCCATATACAATCTCATTTCGTGGTAAGAAATCAGCTGCAGAGTATTATTTTTTTGTGTGTGCTTATGACAGTCAAGAAGAGAAAGATCATCTCCGTGTCTTTCACAATTTGGAGCCTAAAAGACAACGTCTTAAGCAGAGCATTTTCTTAATCAAGCCAGCAAGATATATTATACATGAAGTACGTGAAATCTCTTTTTATGTACAAAAATAAGTCGTCAAACCGTCATTTCACTCAATTGAACGCTTAAATTCAGTACGAGCATGCTCAACTCGCGATGTTGAGGCCGCAGATTCGACTCCTTAAAGGAGGGGAAGGTCTGATCAACCATATTAAAAACTATTCTAGGTTGGATAGACACATTTTAGCTCTTTAATGCTTGGTCATATCCAATCGTATGTAATTCTATCGAACCAAATAGGTTATTAAAAAAGTATGCGGGAACACTGCTATATATCACTCTTGGCTGTCGGGGTTTAAACACCAATAAGGAGATAACAATTTCATCATCCTCTCTATTAAATGAACGGATGCAATCATTTGAAATGTCAATTAAGCTCTAGAATCATATTTGTGCTTTTATTATGTATTATGAATTTAATACATCAACTACTCACACTGTGGGAATGGGTGTTCTGTTAAACTTGTCTATGGTGGTCAATCCAGGGGCCCAAACAAACAGGTTTGACGTTATTAAAAATTAAGCTTATTTGTGAATTTAAAAGAACTTCCACGAAAGTACCATTATTGTTAATTATATCAAATTTTAAGGATCAATTTGAAGTGACGAGATGCAAAGTACAGACGATTTCTTGAGATAAGTCATTGTATATAACAATATTTATGCTCTATTGCCAACACTAAACAAGAACTAAAATACTGGTAAGTAGACTAGGACAAAGAGTGAATTTCAAGAGATTTATCAATGATAATGAAAATTAATCTTAGCAGATTGATCAAAGGTAGTCCCCCTTTCTTTAGTATTCATTTCCTATGGTATTTTCTTTCATGAAAGGGATCCATTTCATTGTTCTCTTAATTTAATTGATTCAATTTATTTGGCTCAGGACCCTCCTCTTTCCTTATGAAGCTGAAGCTATAAGGTCCTCATACGTCGTTGTAGCTGTCTTTTTAACCCTTAGATGCATAAGTGGGTCAAAAGCGACCCGGTGAGGTTGTTTTCTTGAAATATCTTCGTAATGAAAAATTGTTATTATTTCATATTCCAGGTATTCCTCAAAAAACATGTTTTTGATATAATGCCATTTACATTTTTAACTTACCTTTTATACATTTTAAGAAATTGTAGTTTTTGTATTACAGGTTGTTTGTCTGAACTGCATACAGTGATGAGACAAGACACATTTTTCTATTGCTGTTCTGGGTAATATTCTTTTTCAAAATGTTAAAAAGTGAAAAATAAAGATTTTTCAAACATGAAATCATTCTTGTGTGGTCCTAAATATAATACTAAATATTATACAAGTGATTATTCTTAATCAAAATGACAAAAATGGCATAAAAACACATTGATTCTAACATGGGTCATTTTTGACCCCTTATGGCAGAGTGTAGGGTCCAGTCACTCATGCATCTAAGGGTTAAAAGAGGAATTTTATTTAGATAATTGTTATATATGTTAACATTTTAGTTTAAAATTATATCTCTAAAGAAAAGTTATAATTCAAAAAG
The DNA here is from genome assembly GCA_013387185.1 of Caligus rogercresseyi. NCBI lineage: Eukaryota > Metazoa > Arthropoda > Copepoda > Siphonostomatoida > Caligidae > Caligus > Caligus rogercresseyi. The sequence continues at coordinate 478,934 of CP045896.1, forward strand.
TAAATTGCAAACAAATCGAATAACAATGATATACAATAAAAAGCTCTTATATAAATTGCAATCAAATCGAATATAACTATAAAATCATGCCAACATTAGCATTGGGAGTGTATTTACCGCCAATAAAGAATATAATTCAAATTTATATTTAGTGAATTTAAAAACTAAAGTATTGTGTTAGCTCAATGCATAACGTGTTCAAGTCTCAATGTTGAGGGCGCAGGTTTCGTCTCTCGAAAGAGAGGAAAGAACAATATGATGATCCTCATTGAAAATTCTTTTAATGTTTTTAAGGCTTATTTGTATCTTCACAATATATCCTCAATCGATATATTTAGAGGGAAAAATTGTATATGATAATTTATTATATGTTTAAAAATAATGTGGTCTCCGAAATGGGAAGGTTAAAATTGAACTAATTGACCTGTTCCATGTATCATCATCATTAGGATTATTTTTTGTTCAATCTATTCCACTTACGCGATTTAACACAATTTTAATACATAATAAATATATTCCTAAACACATCATTTTGATCCTTGCTACAAGACTTTCTTTTTGATTACTTGCAGGTGCCCATTCATGCACGACGAAGACAAATCCGACGAGGGCCTGGAGTCCTTATCCCTCGCCATTTCGCACAAAAACTCAGCAGAGATCATCAGCATCAAGTCCGTGATCCGCGAACACGGTCCGGCCGAATCCTCGCAAGCAGCATCAAAGCCGGTCGCCTCCGCCTGGAGGACCGAAAGCACCCCATCACAGCCATTCAAATCAGCCCCGACGGCACGGCAGTCGCAACAGCCTCCACGGACGGAGTCATTCAGTTCTTTCAAATCTACTTTGCTTCAGGAGAGGTCCCTCGCTGTCTCCACTCCTGGAAGCCTTACGGTTCCAACGAAGTCTCCTCTCTATTCTTCCTGGACGACCTCACCTTCGAGAACCGAAAGGTCTTGGACTTTTGGTCTTACGCTCTCACGGGCTTCAACAACAACAAGGGTCTCATGCTGTGGCGCTGCAACGATTGGACCTGCATGCAAGTCATACGGATCAACTCCCCCGTTAGCATGCTCAAGGCCTCCCTGGATCTCACATCTCGAATCCTCCTCCTCTCAGATATCGTCAAAATGAACCTCTACGTCTTCAAAATTGAATTCACTCAGGGCCAAATGAGAATCGTCTCCGTCGCCGAGTTCGCCACACTCAATCCCTTCTTCTCCATTGCCATTCGGGAAGCGGGGGTCAAGAGCTGGGGGATCTACACATCAAGGACACGACACTCTCGGAGGATGAGGACGAGGATGACTTCCAGGAGGCCTCCGAGGTACTCAACGAGAGTCATTCACATAGAGAAACCAACGTCATACAGCTCTATCTGGCATATCCACGAGGCCTACAAGAGTGTCGTATTGTATACAATAATCCTCCCCTGCCAGAGTCCACTGAAAGCGCGGACAAGCTTGATGGAGGGAAGCAGCACTTGAGCAAGCTTCAGGATAGAGCTCATCAACTCCCTCCAAGCTCGACACGGCCGCCAAGCAATTGATGATACTGTCCCCTGAAATGTTGAGTGATGGTCAGCCGCCAGCCCCTAGTGGGGCTGCTCAGCCTCCACCGGTTTCAGGGGATCTTCTCCCTTCTAGAGAGGTCCAAGATATCCTTGGCGACTCCACCCATGAGCTCGGGGAGGACATCGTTGTCACAGAGTGCCCGTTCGACGATGAGTCGGATGAATTGGAAGATGAGGAGGAAGAGTGGAAATCGATGTTGATGAAGAAGGAAATGACATGACATGTGATGACATGTTGAAGCACCTCATAAAGAACATGATAAACAAGGATCCCCCTGAATGGGAGCCGGAGGGGATCAAGAGCAGTAGTCCTCCGCCTCCTGGTGGAAATGTCTTAAGCAAGAGCCTTGATATTGGAAAGGACGAGGAGGAAAATAAAAAGTTTAAAAATAAGAAAAATAATAATTCTCAGCATGTATCCCTTAATGGGAGCCTCCAGGATTCGAAGCTCATGTCCGGCCAAAACAATATCAATAATAATGTAAGCAGTAGCAGTGATAGCAGCGATCATCTCAACCCGCCTTCTCAGCCTCCATCATCTTCAAACGAGCTTCTCCTCCTCAAAAAGATGGACGAAATGCTCATTCTCATACGTAAGGAGAGCGAGGACCTCAAAAAGGTCAAGGAAGATATAAAAGAGCTCAAAAAAATGAAGTCGGATAACAGGGCCTTCAATCAGCGGCTCCGCGATCATGAAAAGTCCATTGGGAATAAAATACAGAGCAGTCTCAGGCCGAGATGCAAATCGTGTCTTCTTCGCTTCAAAACACCTATAGGAAGGATAGTCGGATGCCCTATCCAAGGTGGTTCACTCCAAGCAGTTCCTGGACAGTTTGTCCACTAGCCTGACGGACTTTCTAGCTCCAGTCATGACGGAGAGCTTCAAGGAAGTCTTTATGTCCGTCGTGGTCTCTGCCTTTGAGAGGGCCATTCAGAGTCTCTTTACACAGATCTCCACTACCTTTAACAAGGGTCTCAAGGACTATGAGTCACTTGTGCGAGCGCATTTGAAGGAGAGCATCGGGAATGAGCAGGCAAACTTGGTGCGCGAGCTACGAGAAGGGATCCTCCAATTGAACTCAGAGAAAAACGCAGATATTAAAAGAAAAAAACGGATCGCTTGGTGAATGAAGTGAAGAAGATAGTAAGGAGGCACTTGTTCGCGCAAATACAACTTCGTCCGAAGCGGAGTCTGCCGCCAAGTCAGACGTAGTGGTTCTGCATAAAATACAGATGCTTTTGAAGGAAAGCAAGTACAACGAGGCCTTCAAGGTCGCATTGTCCTCCAATAGCCTCCCCATTGCCGTGGCCACCTGCCAGATGGTGGACCCTGGGATAATCTTTGGGACTGAGACTTGTCCTCTGGAGCAGAGCGTTATCCTTGCTCTGATTCAGCATTGTGCCACGGACCTCGAGGAACATACGGCCCTCAAACTGAGGTACTTAGAGGAGGCCATCATGAATGTGGACGCCAATTACCCGCCTCTGGAGGCAAATGCCAATGTATTTGTCGCCAAGGTTGTGCAGAGCATGCAGAGCTATATCCAGGCTCATCCCAACACCAAGTTCTCAAAGTCTCTCAAACTGCACCTCATGGCCGTGAAATCTTTTATTAAGGATTAAGAAATTCTTTATATATTATCTTTATATTTGAGGCGTTGTTTACAATGATTCAAGTTTAATTTGTTCTTAGAAGTATAAGAAATTATTTTTATTTTATTTTACGGTAACTTTATAGAATATAATGATACTCTGCGTTGAGATGATTTCCACAAATAAAAGGCATTCAACATTTTCCAAGAAGGGCTAACATTATTTTGCGTGTTTCTACTAATTATAACGGTTAATTATTCATATCATTATAGACTATGTATATTATCTGGTGAAGAGGATCAATAATTTGGCTTATCAGCAAATAGCCATTATTTTCAACAATATAAAATACAAGTCATTATTATTTGGTGAACTCGGTGCATCACCAATTATACGTAACGCCAACTCTACTAGTCTCTCCTGTTATTAACGGTTCTAGGAATATTTGTATATAACACTTATGCATAAGGAAAATCTGATAAAGCATTTTTGTGTTCGGAATTAATAAGAGAATTTTTTGTGCTATAAATTTTTGTCTTTTCGCCACTTAAGTATAAAATGCATTTTTAAAGGAAACTACCGACTTTGGGCTCAGCTTATCGGTCGAAATAGCTTTATTGAGTATTAATGAGCACATTTGTTCAGTTTTATATTATAAACTGTTCTATACTTTATTAGAGGTATTCCTTTTATACCTCTTTTTTCAAATATAAATCTTATTTACAAATTTAATTAAATATAATCAAATATAACGAGGTATAAAGGGAATACCTCTAATAAAATATAGAACAGTTTAGACTATATACAGTTTATACTTTTTCGTTCATATATAAAGGAGAATATCATCATAAAATAGACCCATGAGGGTACATATCAACATTAACTACGGTAAGGTAAGGTAGGTTTCGTGAAGAATAAACAATAACATGAGAGAAGATTCTTGGACTCACTAATATCAAAGATTTCGACTGAATCTCCTCATTTACCAAGAATGGTGAAAATGTGTCCCTATATATATGAACGAAAAAGGGCTCAAAGTTTTATAAAAAAATAAATAAATGACCTCATTAATGCTCAATAAAACTATTTTTACTGATAAGCTGAGCCCAAAGTCAGTTGTTTCCTTTAAAAATACAATTTATAAAAAGTGTCGATAAGACATAAAATCCTATTATAAATAATTCCGAACACAAAATGCGTCATCAGATTTTCCTTATGCATAAGTGTTATATACAAATATTCTTAATACCGTTATTGACATTGTTAATCACTTGAATATTGTATGTCAAAAAATAAATAATTTGAAGAAACTTCCTTTATCAACTAATTAACAATGTTAACTAGAGGTATATATACACTCAGAGAGTGCAAACCTCCGCCGTCATGGGGTCCTTATGAGCCTTCCGAGGCGAATTTTTCACGACTGGGGCGGCGTAGAGGGACGGGGGAGGGTTCCCCTCGGCGGAAATTCCGAGAGGAAGACGCTCCCGGCACCCGATTTCACAGCACAGCGACATCTATTGGCAGAGTAGGCTAACTTGAAATATTTATTAGTATTTAGCTCATTCTGCATCTTAATTCTGCACTCAGAGATGCCAAAATTTAATCACTTGTTTTTTTTTTGGCATTTCCAACAACTCCACAAAGTTTCATCCGAATCCGTTCCGTACTTTTTGAGTTATCCTGCTGACAAACAAACCAACCAACCATCAAACCAACGCCAGTGAAAACAATACCTCCTTCGGCGGAGGTAATACTAAGAGAAAATAGAATTGATGGCGCTACGTATAATAATTCGCCACATTTTTTTGCTTTTTACTGAAGAACATCCAAATTTTACCAGGCTTTTTTCGATAACTTTACCAACAAGAAGGATGCAAATTTTATATTTATAATTACAGGCTTTTAAATCTAAGATAAAAGCCCACAAGGGTCATATAATGAGTGTTTTCATTCGCCTTAGTTCTTTGTTTATTGGAAGTTGGAACAATATCTATATTCGAAAAATAGTATGTTAATTATACAAACAAACAAATATTTCTTCAAGACTTGCCTACTTTCATCAAAATCTAATAAAACTATATATTTTGTTGATGGGTTTAAATATTTTACTATGAGTGAGGATGTCATACTGCGTATTTTTTCTATATCGTGATTAGATGAAAGAAATGAAGCGTTGATAATAAATAAGTATAAATAAATAAGTGTCATTTCATTTGTGGCTATATGGGAACATCAGTGGTGGGCACTTCCGCTCATTATTCCGCTCTGATCGGAGGAGCAATTGGTGAGCGGAATGCAAAGAGCGGATCATCTTTGTGAGAAGTGAGCGGAATGTGGTGAGCGGACCCTCTAAAATTAACTTCCGCTCATCCGCTCACATAAAAAAGTTTCCGTTATTAAAAAGGATTACTCATAGAAAAAGACTACTTTTTCTCGCTTTTTGCTATAAATGTAATGCCGCTAACGTGGCATGGACTAAAAAGGTGCGCCCGAAATTGTTTATTCTTGTCTAGACACGTGGCAGCAGTGTTGCCACGCGTAGCCACTCAGTTCACGTCGTGCAGTTATTGTGTATACGCAGAGAGAATAAGTGACAATCAGTCCTTTCTTAATATATAAAATGTGTACCCCCGTCATAACAAAGAGGTTGCGTTCATGGTCCCATATAGAATTTCATTTTATATTCAGAGAAGAGAGAGAAAAGTTACATTATTATAATATAACTTTTCTCTTTCTTCTCTAAATATAAAAGAGATAAAATTATCTTTGTTATAATTATTAAATAATTATTACATGTAGTATGATTAGAAATCCATCTGAAAAAATGACGTCATAACACATATGTTGATGATGTCATTAAATGGCTATATGGGACCCTACTTAGTACCAGCTTAGTACTTACTCGGCGTACAAGTTTTGTCTCTCTCTGGCACTCTCTTATTCTCTCTGTGTATACGTTTGTGTTCGTGTGTGTTCATTGTCTGACGGTCACTCTGAGTCAGTATACTTTACTTTATCGTTTTTTTACGAATCACGAGTCATGGATAAGTTTGTGACCCGAACCCGACCTCTGAGCGGAGAGAGAAGCTACAGGTTAGCGGACCTATTCCGCCAACCTGAGCGGAGGAGCGGAATGAAGTGAGTGGAACAGCAGTACTCAAAAAATGAGCGAATGAGCGGGAGCGGATCAGTTGCCCAAAGTGAGCGACCACCACTGGTGAACATACTCTAAAAAACTAAGCAGGGGGTTTCATAGACCACGATCAATGGTATTGTAAATTACAAATCCTTTGAATATACGAGGGTGGGTCATAAGTCAATATAATTTGGTTTTCAACACTGCTCCTGTCAACAATCATCTATCAGCTGACTTCTGTTAAAGTTTGAACACGCTGGGTCTTTTAGTTTGTTTTTGACAGTCTTTGCAGACAAATAGCTTCGTGTATTGTGTAGAAAATGGATAAAAGTGAATTTCGTGTGATCATTAAGCATTATTTTTTGCGGGAAAAAACAATTGCTGAAACAAAGGCTAAGCTCGATAAATACTATGGAGACTCTGTACCATCGATATCAATGTTAAAAAAGTGGTTTACAGAATTTCGTTGTGGTCGTACAAGCACCATTGATGCCGAACGCTCTGGACGCCCAGTTGAAGTCGCTACACCAGAAACAATTCAAAAAAATTCATGATATGGTGTTGGCCGATCGGAGATTGAAAGTTCGGGAGATTGTTGAAGCCATAGGCATATCACATGGGTCAGTGGTTTCGATTTTGAAAGATCACTTGGCTATGAAAAGCTATCCGCAAGATGGGTGCCGCGTTTGCTCAATTACACGACAATGCAAGAGTCCATACATGTGTTGTTTCCATGGCGAAATTTTACGAATTACGCTATGAATTGCTCCCTCATCCGCCGTATTCTCCAGATTTAGCCCCGAGTGACTATTTCTTCTTTCCGAACCTTAAAAAATGGCTTGCGGAAAGAGATTTTATTCCAACAATGAAATCATCTCATAAACGAATACATATTTTGAGGATCTCGAGAATCTTATTTTTTGGAAGGGATAATGTGATATTCTGCGACCGATCCTACCGATTGTGTTATCCTCGGATGGTATGAATAAAGTTGGACAAGGAGGAATATTGAAACCAAATGATCTTTATTACTTCAATGTAGATCAAAGAGTGAAGACCCCAAATATAAGGAGTCAGTCCCTTTTATAGTAAAATTAGGGAGGGGGAATTATACACAAAAGAGTCTTGCATGAGCAAGAGTAAAGAGATGTACACAAGCAAAGAGTCTTGCTTGAGCAAGAATAAAGAGATGTACATAAGCAAAGAGTCTTGCATGAGCAAGAGTAGAGAGGTGTATGCATATGAGTTATACATACTATTACAGATAAAAAAATTGGAGAAACGCTGGACGAAGTGTATAGAGCTCAAAGGAGACTATGTTGAAAAATAAAATTAGCTTTTGTCAAAAAAACTTTGTTTCATTTAAAATGTCACGGTCTTATTGACCAGCCCTCGTACTTCCATATCTCATATTATTAAAAAACTGTTAGTATAGCTCCTAGATAAACTCATAGATATATAAAGATATATCTCTATGGATAAACTCCACCGAAATCCAATCCGGTTTAAGCCGGTAAAAGTTTACTTAGGAGCTAAGAAATTTACTATTAAATAAATTAGATTTACGGAAAACGTCATGGATTTGGAGGGTTCCATTGACGTTTTCTAGCATTGGATCGTTTTGCCGGTCTTTTCAAAACATTCATGCTGCTATCACTTAGGATATCCTTGTATTGACAAAATGGTATTGGAACAGTGGCAGGCAATCCTTTTAAAGCTCCTTCCTCCGCCAGGGCATCTGCGAACTCCATCCCAATGTGATGTTGTACTGATTTTGTAGTTGATGATGTATTTACTTATTGTTATGCCTAATCTTTAATCTAAACTATGTAAAGTGGAAAAACTTTCTGAAAGAATGAGTATTTTTTGCCATTTGTTTTAGAACCTGGTAAGTTAGTAGCAAGATTTCTGATTGCTTACATCTCCACCTGGTATATTGTATTCGTTTAATCAAGCTTTAGGGGTCGTTCGTCTATTATCATATCATGTCCTGCTTTGTTAGTGCCCATCCTGCACCTGTTTGTTCATTCATTTGTGAACTGTCTGTATATACAACGCGATCATAGTTATATCTAATTTATTTTTGTATGAAATACAACTTTATTTATACGTACATAAATTAAAATCTCAGCACAATACTCAAAAAAAACAAAAAAAAAACATTTCAACAATATTGTTTAAAATTTAAGTGTAATCTCGGGGTAGAGCAACCTTTATTTATGTCCCATTTATTGACTATTTTGTACCCCATATTATCGGAACAAAACTCAGGTCGAAGTCCAGGGACAAGGATGGTTGTCTATGTAGTAGAGATGTCCCGATCGATCGGGGCCGATAACGTCATTGTCAAAAAATTGGAATCAGCAAAAAGATATCGGCCTTGTCCGATATCTTTTTTAGTTATAAAGATAATAATGTGTTTTCGTTCGTTCGTCGTTCATTATAGTTGTCGTTCGTCATTCTGAAAGTGACGATGTTTAGTTTAGAAAGGAATTTTCCCATCAAAAAGGATTTAAAAAGTACAACAACACTGGTCTATGAAAAATACTTTTCTTTTGGCGCAAGGGCTAGACATTCATGAAGCTTTTTTTTTTTGAATAAGTACAAACCTTTATTGTTTTGAAAAAAGTTGGAGTGAAATGGATAATAATAAAAAATAAACTTGGTAAATTTAATTGAGTTTTAATTCCCTTTTTTTCTTAAGGCATTGTCAAAAATATTTCTGATCGAGAATAATGATAAGAAATGATCGGCATTGTATCGAGAACAAAAAAAGCGATCGGATCGGCCGATACTCGAAATCAAATGATCGGAATCGGATCGGGAGCAAAAACATCGATATTTTCTTCCGAGCCCTTTTTACGAATACATCAATGGGGTTTGTAACGCTCTAGCAAGTAAGATCAGAGAACCATGAAACATCATGCTTTCATCTTGGTCCTATTTCAAAACATAATTGTATTATTCCCAAGTTCGCTCTCCAAAACAAAACGTCATTGTATGTTAATAGTTTTCGTCTCCTTTTGTCATGTTTCAGGTACCAATCAATTATTTTGTATGCTGCCGTTTAAGGCTTTGCTTCATGTTTTACTAACTTTTATACATACTAGTTTCGGTCATTGTACACTAGTGTAATAAAACTGGCAATATCTATCATTATTATTATCCTTTTTTTTTTTTTTTCAAAGCAAATGGCATTTAAAGATTTTCATAAGAACTCTCAAACTTATTAATTGAATGAAATTGTTCTTTTTCATTTATTAAAAATTCATATACTTAGTCATTTTAATTTGAAGTGTTCAATAAAATAAACCAAATATCAGCTTTATACGTTGCAATCAATATTTTAGAATTTTAAAAGAGCAACATAAATACTCAAAAGATATTACCATAATGGTCTGATATATCATAATCAACTATTTTACTCAGTATTTAAGAATAATGATTAGTCAAATTTAAAACTATTTAGGTCTCTTTTAAGGGTTGTAATTAATAGATTTTTTGTTTACATATGTCCTTCTTACTTCAATACTAGTTTATATAGCTATTTTTACCATTAAACTGATCTCTTTTCTTCAAAATTCTGCTTTCTTTGCTACCCTTTTATATACTAAAAAAAATACGGGTAAAAAATCATTCGACTGATTTGTTATTACTTCCAGCTGTGTAATTTATTTCATATAAAAACCTAATTCTAGTCTGTGCTCTAAATCAATTACTATCAGAATGTCTATTGGATAAGGAGATCTGATACATTAAGATAGACAAATCCATGTCAACATATAAGGACTATGATTATGTCAAAAATTAGAAAGGGTTTTCACCTTTTGGCAAATACTATACTTACACAATAAACTAATTTAGTTTGAAGAATTATCACTTAGCGTTACATACCCACGGTAATGCGCACTGCACAATGATCTTGAAAACGTATTATTAGGTTCAGAGTGTGTATTGTCGAATGGAAAGACTTCGATAATTGTTTTAACCTTCTGGTATTTTAATGTCGAGTGAGCAATCACTTTTGAACTTAAAAAAAAGACAAAAATTCAATATTTTATTGTACGGTTGTATCATTGCAATTCAATAGAAGACAAGGGAGTGCGATAGTTTCAGTGGTTAAGGCGCGTTCAACTCTCAATGTTGAGGGCGCAGGTTCGACTCCTGAGAGTGGAAGGTCACTTTTGGTTTACCTTTTTAAGGTTTTTATGTTAAGGTCGATAGATTAAATATACGCTATAATTCTTATTTATATCCAGTGAGGTGCTATTATACCAAACCATATGCAAAAAAAAAGAAAACTGTTGACTACCATACATCGCTCACAGCAATTGTTTAGTATAGAATTGTAGATATGAGCGTTTAAAGAAACTATACTAATATGACTTCGTTCTTACATGATACACAACGGAAGAAGATTGAAATATTGGTATATTCTTTTTTAAGAGCTTTAAAACGTTTTCAAGCACTGACTAGAGTCCTTTCAACATAAATATCGTCTCTTAGCTTTGAAAAACAAATTACATAATAAAGTTATCAAAGTATTTTATACTTTACTAACATATGTCAAAATCCTTAAGTGCTCATTTTGATAATCCTCTACTCTCAGATAATGTCTCTAAATGTTTATATATATATGATATATATATATATATAATATATATAGGCTGGATCAAAATTTGCTCAAAAATGACATTCGATATTTCGTTTGAAAAAAAAGTCACGAATTCGAATATTCGAATATCTGTTGCCCCCATTTTACGCATTTGCCGTGTAGTCTATGCGCAAAAAAACATAGTTAAATCATATCATTAAATCATCATATATAGGCCTATATAATATTACAATTCAATAACGCACACATATAATCATGAAATGAAGCATTGTCGGCCATCTTTCAACCTCGTTTCTTCATGTAATCTTATGTATCTAATATCACTCACAAAACAGATGGAGGCACTTGTACCGCTGGAGTGTTTTTTTCACATTCAAATACTAATTTGTCGCTTGTACCGCGAGAGTGTTTTTTAACATTCGAATATTAATTTTCACGTTTGAATTCGCTTTTTGGTATACTATTCGAACTCGAATTCGAACTTTAATGTTCGTTGACAGCCCTAATATACATATGTTTAATCAAAACTTGAGACATACATCTATAATATATATATAATTTTCATAATCCATGATCAAAGGATCAAAGTTTGTTGACACTTTGTGTACAAAAACAATAATTTTGTTAAAATTGTCCTTACCTGTGGACTTTTGTCGAATGTGAATATAAAAAATGGAAAAATAGGTAACACGAACAAAAAAATAGTGAAGAGCTTTATACGAATTTAGTCAAGAACAAGGCCATATATATCCTTTTACTTGTCTATGTGTTTTAGACGTATAACAGTAAACGACTTTGATAAGTTTCAGGTCTTTACTATGTCTATATTGTTTTTTTAACCTTAGTTCTTAAAACAGTCGAAAAATCCCTCATGACAACTCCTATTTTTTATTAAATGCTTCAAGTTTAGGACTACCACCCCCTGACAATCATCCCCTGGGCTTTTATCCCCCTTGCCATTCACCCCCCGTGCCATTCAGTTACTAATATTTTGTAATTCCTCAAAGTCCACTTATGAAGTTAACTATTTTTTTGTTCATGACAAAATTGACATTTAATTTATACGTATTTCGATTATAAAGAACTGTGACTGCGTACCAACCAGTGACGTCACTTTTGTCAATCGTAAGCTGCATACCTTGCAGAGACAAACGGTCATAAATCATAGTTGACTTCATAAAATACTTTAAGTGATAATTTGCAAAGTTATAATGTAAGAAAACGAACAGATGACCGACTTTAGGAACATAGGTTTCAAACACTAATGCAATTTGTTATAAAGAAAACATAGTTAACTTGATAAGTGTACTTTTAAGGGATAAAATATATTAGTAACAGGGGGAAAAGTCCAGTGAGGGATTGTCGGGGGTTGCTAGTCCCATGGGTGGTAGTCCTGTTAGGGAACGCTTCATCCTCTAGGCATAGTAATATGGAATTTATCAATGATTTGATGTAAATGTTTGTAAACAATGTTTCCCATATTTATATAAATGGAACACTTTTTCCAAAATGGGATGGAGGCTTGGATCCAAATTGATATATAAAGTATTCCTCTATATTATATATTATAACTGAAAATAGAGGAAGCGCAATTTTTAGATATTAAGGAAGCTCTACTAGAATGTTATTTAGTTCAAAAGATTAGATTATAAACATTAATCAGCAAGTTATTGAATTAATTGTGAAAAATTATTGTCGGAAAATTGTAATAACACAAGAATTTTCTACAATTCAAATTTCATGCTCTTTTTTTAACTTTTACTATATTCTAAAAAAACTATCAATACATCCAAAGTCCCTTTATCGCATACTTTTCACATTCTGAGCAAATCATTTGTCAACAAATACGACTTTAAAGCAACTTTTGTATATCAAAGAAACTAACTTTCTTTCCCTCTTACACCTTTCAACAATAAAGTTTTATTCTCCTATCAGATAAAGTTTTAAAACAAATCGTATATTTATCTGTGAGGCAAATCAATTTTTCCCCTCATTCACCCAACCAACCCAACCAAGAAAGTCGGAAAATTGCTGACGGAATCACTTTTCAGAAATTTAAAGTATATACAAGTAGGTGAACTCCTATTGAAAGTCATCAGTCGTTTTCTACTTCCTCCAAGAAGAGTTCAAACATGGTCAAAGCCCAAGGATTCTTCCTTCTTTTCCTCGTATTCCTCGTCGCTGAGGTAATCTGGCTTCTTTTACAACTTTTTTTCCCAACTAAGAACTCTTTTTTTGTCATTCATTAGATCCGTGGAACTGCTCTTAGGCATTCCATGAGGGAGTCGTCGCCAAGGATGGGGTTGACTCCTATCACAAATATGCCTTAGTTAAGCGCTCAGAAGGTTTTCGAATCCCATGACGGCGCAGGTAAGTGTCTGCAAAAAAAAAAATGTCGTTCTCATGCTAATGTGATTTTTGATCTGTAGCTATCAAGCGGTATCATGACGGATCTTAGAGAGCTATTGGGAGATATCCGCTACGATAATATCGACTCTGGACTGGATCGCACCTTAGGAAATAATCTGATGGCTTCACCATAGCATTTTAATAGACTCTTAACAGCATGCTGAATATCTTTGAGCAGCATTTTTTAAATAATTTATCAAATAACAATCGGTTTTGCTTTAGTCTTTCTTGGATGGGGCAGTTGTGTATTCGGAGATCTCCGTACGTTCCAAGACTATTAAAATGAAGCGCGTTTGCTCATGAGAGCTTTTTCAACACTCAATGTTAAAGGCGCAGGTTCACCTCCCAAGAGGGAAAAGTCATTTTGATCGACATCATTGATAGGATTCTTGGACTAATGAACGTCTTTGTATAGCAGCATTGCTTATCCATGTTATTATTTTTTAGCGTCCATTACAATGAACAATAAAACTCAAGATATATTTAGCAGTGCTATATAGGAAAAAACTTCAGCTTGTTCAAGTAGTAAATATAAAACAAGTAACTAATTGAATATCGATTAATTTCTAATTAACATGCATCGTTGGAAATGCAGTTTTTATGATGTATTATATCTGTTTAATTTTAAAATAAGGAATGAACAATAGGCTTTAAAACTCCAAATTAATATTGATTTTTACAGATTTTTTAGAGTGCGTTTTTGTTTATACTTTTTAAGGATCAAAGGTTTTATTGACCGTCTATAATTCCAATCAATTTTTTTCTGATAAAACAAAACTAATATAATTTCAATTTGCATGCAAAACCAATTTAATTTACCAACAATGTTAACCAATTTGGGGTTCATGAGCCCAATATTCATAATCATATATATAGGAATATATCAATCTAAAACTAAACAACAAACTCATAGCAAAAAAAAACTTCTGTTGGAGGCAAATTTTGCCTCTTCCGACATTTTGAAAATTGTCCTATTTTGACCAATTTATCTGCCTAATAAGTCGACCTTTAATTTTGACTCTAAGTAGAATTTAATATAACGATCATAAATGTTATTCCGAACATCAATGAAATGTTAATTTCCCGATTAAAGTTTTTGGTGGTAACGAACCGTTTTTTAAAACTTTTTGGTGTATTACAGTTTATTAGAACTTTTGAGCGAATAGAAACACATTATTTGATTAACAAATGTTTATTTTATATACGACATTCAATAAAAACTTTGCATCGTGTTCAACTTTCAATACTTGAGAACGCCAGGCTCGACTCCCGAGAGAGGAAGATCAATTTTACTCAACCTCATTGATAATATCCTAGGTTGGATTGTCTAATTTGCACGCTATAATGCTTATTTTTATCCAGTCGGATACTGCAATTCTATCGAACCAAATAGCGAAAAACCCCCAAACTTTGCGGCACAAGAATCCCAATGGATATCATAGAAATTATTATCCTAATTTCAAACATTAAAATACTTATAATAAAAACAATGCCCCTCAATATTACAAAAACAATAAAATACTAATATGACCATTGAAGGCTGTTTAGTATTGTCATTATGTCTCCATGCACATGCAATTATAAGCTGTCATATTATTAGGTTTAAAGTTTTATATAACAAAGAGGCCAAATATTATTTTCTTCTCCGCCTTGTCATACACTTTACATTGCCTTCTCATCCCTTCTAAGAAACTTTTCACAACCCTTTGAAGGTGTAAAGGATATCTTTAAAAAATTACTTTTTTTAATACATAGAAAGTCACTTTAAATGTAATTCTTTTGAAGACTCCGAAAATTGGGAGAGTTTGTACTACAAGGCTCTAAAAATAATAAAAAAAGAACGAACCAAGTGAGATTTAATATGCAAAACTATGCATAACAGAATATAACACTCTCGTAAGTTTCATCCTCTTGGGAATACTTATAATTGAATAAGATTGAATGTGAAAAAATAATAACTTTCATTTCAATTTAAGAATGTTAATATTGTTTCAAGGATAATAGAATTCAGTCAAAACATGTTCTTAGAGGTTATCATGCTTATTTTTTACCTCACTTTAAAAATAAATGCTTTAATACTTATTTATATTCGAAGAAATGCATTCTATCGAATTGAATAGGCAATTAAAGTAGGCAAGCCCTCAATGTCGAGGGTGCAGGTTCAAATCCGAAGAGGGAGAGGTCGATGCATCTCATTGAAATGCTACTATATTCAATTGAGTAATTTGAATGCTAGTATGTTTTATTCATATACACAGAGTAGCAAATCAATCCAGGGAATACCTTAACCTGGAAATGGAACTCCTTCCTTTTTATGTCAAAGTTTAACTACCCTCCGTAAAAAAAGAAAAGGGAAAAGGAGGGAGTTTCACATAGGAAGTCCATCTTTTTTTTACGAAGGTAGTTACACTTTGACATAAAAAGGAGGGAGTTTCATTTCCAGGTATTAGTATTCCCTGCTCAATCGGACCAGTTTTGATCAACTGCTACAACAGTTTAAAGACTTTTTGTTAAAAATATTCGTTGATAAGAGGAAGTATTGAATGCTTCTTCATTTAAAAAAAAGATACGGATTTCATATCAACATTCATTTCAAAAGATTCTAGCTTTATAAAAAACAATACTTCGTATTTCCCTACTTCAATCAACACACAAGTCCCACAGAGATAATGAATCAAAATACTACTACTTTAAACGAATACTTTTGTTCCATGTTTTGTACACAATAATAACTACAATTCTTGTGAACACAACAAGAGTTAGGAAATTTGTCATGCCAAAGGACCCATCATAGAACAGAACCATATTTTAAAAATAGTCGCACTTGCTTAATGTCCTAATGAAAAAAAAGTATATACTACGGCATTCTATAGTTATTTTTTGATTGCTTTGTATATGCTGGAACTTGAATCGGAATGAGAGACCCAAAGATGCCGAGATCAAAAAGTGTCTGTGAAAGTTAAAAGAACCAAGTTGGGCCATATGCCAAACGAATAGGTGGCTTATTTGCTCGAAAGAGTACCGAGTTACATTTGTCCATACTTTTGTCAAACAGAGTCCACAACATTACAATATTTCTGTTGATGGCGAGCCATCGATATTGACCCTCTACTCTCTCTCTTCTCTCCTCTTCCATTCACCAGACCCCGAGAGCGACTCCTTCGCCTCAGCTAAACCATGGACACGAAATGATTACTATACATATTTTTTTTCTATGTTTGTTTGTCTGAAGACCTTGTGATTTATTATTGTGATGTAGCATTTCTTTGTATCTCCTATTTAAGATTAAAAATAAGTTTATGTGCGGTTCTATGCTAATGTACTTTTTATGATTTATGCCCAAAGTTTTGTTCTATTCCCTTTGTACATAAATCATGATAATAATAAACATATACATATTTGTCTTTAAAGAACGCGTTTGAGGGATTTTAAATCATTTCATTCATGTCTAAAAAATATATATGTCATGTTCAGGAATGGAAGTGCGTGACGGAGAATGGAGAGGCATGTTTTACTTATTCAAATTCGGGTGCTCTTGATGGCACATCTTATAAGCACAATGGCCAACATACGTACTGTATTGCGGTTTTGTGTATAAAAACGATGTGAGTCCCTTAAGAAAGCTATAACTTTAAAAAAAGATAAGTAGACAGTTTTAAAAGCTATAAAGGATCACAAAAACTACTTTAAAAAAACACTGTACAACTTTGATATGTAAATGTTTTTGCATACAAATTGAGTGCTCCGGGTCTTCAATAT
>CP045896.1:496118-526041 GCA_013387185.1 Caligus rogercresseyi
TTTTTCTTTTGAGTTCCTACAGGTATACAGAACAGAACCAAAAACAGAGATTCAAATAAAAAAATAAATACCTCCCGTTCCGGCCAACTTGGCCTGCTTCATAAATGAAAATAATATTCAAAGAAGGAAAGAAAATAGTTATAACAAGAGCCTGGACTCAATTGCACCATTCACACATTCTCCCTTTCACACGCCCAAAATATCCCTTGCTTTTTATGTCTGCTCATGGGGGGAAAACATATTGGTAGTTCTCACAAGTCCTATGTCTTTACTGGGGAGAAGATCAACATATTTTTTTAAAATATTAAAAAATGTTGACATACAGAGAGAGGGGAGGTTTGGGATGTGTTGGGCTTGACTGTATGTGCCAAATCTGTATAACCACAATCTGAAGGGCCTTTTTGTCTAATGGCATACTTTTCTGAGGTTTTATGTTTATATATTGCCTGTTTAGTCGATCAGATTATATCCCTGAGGGGATGGTCATTTTTGGTCTACCTCATTGATAAGATCCTAGGTTCGATAGACTAATTATAAGCTATAATGCTTATTTATATCTATCGGATACAATTCTATCGAACCATATAGGAAAAAAAAGTAAGGACTCCTTTTTATACCTAACGAGGGGCGGTGGGTTTCACCCCTAAATAAAAGCCCATAACGGAAGGCGGGACACCGAGGGTTGGGGTGTGAGATTGAAAGTAAGGACTCCTTTATACCTAAGAGAGTTGGCGGTGGGTTTACCCTAAATAAAAGCCATAACGGCAGGCGGGACCCGAGGGCTGGGGTTTATGAGATTGAAAGTAAGGATCCTTAATCTAACCAGAGTTGGCGGTGGGTTTCAACCCTAATAAAAGCCTTATATCAGCAGGGGGGACCGAGGGCTTGGGGTGTATGAGATTGAAAGTAAGGACTCCTCTTATACCTTCCCAGAGTTGGTGGTGGTTCAACCCTAAATAAAAGCCTATATCAGCAGGCGGGACCTGAGGGCTTGGGGTGTATAATAATGTAAATAGGTTTCCTCTCATTCCTAATTGGGATTGGCAGTGGGGTTTCAATCCTAAAAGCACCAATCGAACAGTGGGCACGAGGGCTCTGAGGAACTTATTTTCTTTACGATAGAATCCTCCATAAATAACGAAAAGGTTGTTCTGTGTGTTTGGGTCTAATGGAATCCCCTGTCTTAAATATCAATATTGACGTGCATTTATAATTTTATTAAAAGCAGTATTTGTCCATTGGGTGACGTCACATACATTCACAGATCATAAATTTTCATCAAAAATGCCTGTCGAATATTTTTTTCACGAAAGTAATATGTAACTAGGATATTACATATTAGTTATTACTTGAAAGTAATATATATATGTTTGTCTTTCTAGTTATTGCGCAGTAATATCACAAAGTAATATATTACTCGCACGCGCGTTAGGGAACAACACTGGTAATATACTACTTTTTTGGTAGTAATATTAAAAAAATATTAGTTAATTACTTCTCAAAGTAATATACTACTTTATATTAATATTACTTTTGTGAGCATTCCGAAAAAATAAGTAAAGACAATTCAAACAGGATTTGTAAAAATCCTCACCACAACCTAAGTTTGCATTCTTTATGTCCACCGGGTGAACCTCACATAAACATTCAGAGTTCATTATTTTCATCAAAAATGTCTGTGAATATTTTTTTCACGATAAAGTAATATGCAACTAAGACAACATATTAGCATGTTGTCCAATTGTAGCTCATTTTTTACGGCTTCCACAAATAATAAAAAAATATTTCGAGTGATATCTCAATGCTATCATCGCCAAACAGACCTCCAACTACAGGTATTTGGAACATTTAGCTATGATTCAATTCTTTTAAAACATGATAGTGACTATTTTATCTTTGTAAGAATGAGAGCACCCCTTAGGATTTTACCTTAGTGCAGAGCTGCGACTACTGAATGTAAATCGGTATTTAGAACTGGAAGCGTTGTTACCTGGTGTGAAGAAGTTCAACTTTGTGAAATAAATAAACAACTCCAGAGCTGAAAGCACATTTAATATCGGATAACGCATAACAAAATATAGTTAAGGAAATAATTTATTTGCTATTGCCTTCTATTTCCTTCAAAATCCGAATGCATATATGATTTATATAAAAATAATATGTATTAAGTTTATGTACTTGTTTGTCTTTGTTATTAATTGTCCGATACTAAATGCATATGAAGAAGTCACAGAGCAGATATATAAATAAATTTCTCTTTCTTTCTTATCTACCGCACGGATCGATATTGGGTATTCGGCAGAAATAAAATCAAATCTACTGAATACTCTTCAGCTCTGCCTTAGTGCATATGCAAAATCAAATTATCACCTGGTGGAATGGTTGTCGTCTTGCTCTCACAGATTGGCCAGTGTTCCTGATTCGTTTCGTTTGGAAATATAAATCTCGGTGGCTTATGAGGACTATTTGACGAACAGTAGAATCTAAGTTCAGAGCTTGACCCTCCGTCCACTCCTTTCTTAGGATCCAGACACTCGTAATTAATATACTCTCCCTCCCAATAACTCGGCTTGAGATTGCTCTGCAGCAGCTTTAGACCAGAATAGGATGGAGACGGGGATATTCCCTTATATCACAGTAGGCCCTGCATTCGGGAAGGTCCCTGACTCGGGGAAACTTGAAACCCCTATTCATTAAACAGGGGATTGTGATTTTAAGTCATTCGGGTCATCATCAAGGGTGTCTTCTACTATCTGTTCAAAAGGGCTTATGCAAACCAAATTAACACTGGAGCCCACTTGAACGCCGTCAGCTAATAGTCTTGTTCCTAAGGATGAGCGAATGAAATTGTGTCCGGGGTGAATATATATGTCGCAGTAGAGATGGATATCCAGTTGAGTCGTTGACTCTCCTGGTAAAGATCCTGATCGTATCCTCTCCTAGGAGTAACTGCGATCGTGATCTATAGCAGAAGAATCAACGACTCTGCTAGAAGAGATCAGTAGTATTATAGAAGCATGGCGACTTAAATATGGAGATGGTGTGACGATGTTATTCAAACTATTGTTTATCATGTCTGATTTCTTCTCAGAAGAGTATCCAATTATTATTATTATTATATAGGTACAATGTTCGTAAAACATTGCGTCGCATTTACTTCCTTGAACACGAAAATGAAATCATATCCACTAAAATATAGAATATAGATCGCACATGAAATAAATAGTTTGTATAACATCGTAAGAATATTATCTCCATATATAAGTCGTAATCTTTCCTATAAGAGATTAGGATCGTAATCTCTTCTAGGAGAGTCAACGATTTTACTGGATCTCCATCTCTGCTGCGACATATATATATATATAATATATATTTTAGGGGAGGTTTTCAAGTACCTTTTATGTAGTTATCATGCCCGAATCCTACGCCAATGAGGGATTTTATAGCTTCGTTTTTGCAACGCTTCACGGCTGAAAAGAAAGATGTTAGGGAAAAAGGTTCAATAGAAAAGGAAAATAATTAAGTACATAATTGAAAGACAACTTTTTTTGTTAGGTTTTCCAAAAAAAAAAAACAAAAAAAAACGATCAGATGCTTCTAAAGCGATTACTTATACAATTATAAAACTAAAGCACTTTTTGCAAAGAGGTTGACGACAAACGAATACATCCGATCCGAGGATCTCAGAGCCATAATGCTCTCAGCAGCGGCGAGATATGGAGCACTTTAGCTACGGATACCGTCAGTTCTGGAAAACTTTTGGAGTCTCGCCGCGAAAGAAATAAAATATTCCCATCAAAGTCGAAGAATCGTTAAAAATAATTAAAAAAAAATTATTGATATTTCTTTTTAAATATTTCTTTTATTGCTGTGTATTCTTACCGAGAGTTTGGGTGTATGATAATATTATAAAACCCTAATTTACAATATTATGAATATTGTAAATTAGGGTTTCTCTCATTCCTAATTAGGGTTGGCGGTGGGTTTTCACCCTAAAAGCCTCAATCGAGATGCCGGGCCCGAGGGCTTGGGTTGGATAATTAAACCTATGCCTCTCATAATGTCAGAAGTCATTTATTTAGTCTTTGAATTCACCGACTTAATCATGTTTGAGCCATGTGCTCACTTTATAATATTGCAATAACCAGTGGTTTCTGCGATAACTTTTTTTTTCAACTTGCGATAACGATAAAACGATATTTTTTTCTCACCCTGCGATAAACGATAAACGGTAATTGTTGTATTTATTTGATTTTATATTTGTATAACTGTGTTAATATTATTTGAAGTTTTAATTTTAGACTACAATGTCTATTTATGTATTTTAATACACAATCACTTCATTAAAATAAAGATTTGTATTTTTTGTTTGTTGATATAATGACAATAGTTATAAATACTGACTACAGCCTTGAATGAGCTTTTTGTATTTATTAATTATACAAAGTGATAATTATTCATATTTCTTATCGATTAAACAAAACACAGCTACATGATACATCTTAATTGAGACTTAGAGTTTCCTTTCCAAGGGAAATCCGTTTCTTTGTCTATTTTTTTTTTTTACAATTCTTCCAACCCTCAAAAGAAATGATTATTCATTTGTAGATCACTTTCATAAAATTATATGAATATCATAATTAATAATAAGTATGAAGTAATTAAATTATACATGAAGAGGAATTATGATAACTAGAAGCACTCAGAGAGTGCAAACCTCCGCCGATCCCCACCAAATGAATCACTTGGTCTTTTTGTCATTTCCAACCCTCTACGCACTGTCCCTTTAACTCTACATACTGCTCCTTTATTGTTTACACCCTAAAGGTACATTGAAAGAAAAAGAAACTGACGTCATCAAAGAGGAGAGCACAGCACAGCGACATCTATTGGCAGAGTAAGCTAACTAAATATATTTATTAGTATTTAGCTAATTTGCATCTTAAAGAAGCACTCAGAGATGCCAAAATTTAATCACTTGTTCCTTTTGGTATTTCCAACAACTCCACAAAGTTTCATCCGAATCCGTTCCGTACTTTTTGAGTTATCCTGCTGACAAACAAACCAACCATCAAACCAACGCCAGTGAAAACAATACCTCCTTCGGCGGAGGTAAAAATAGTGAATCGAATCTACTTAATTATATAATATAATTTATATTTTATAATTAATTAGAGATCTAGCGTTTTATTTTGAAGGAGAGAGAAAGTTTCACTTATGATATGTATCTTATGTTATCTGTATCAATATTTGCAGTAAATGAATAAAATAATTTTAACCATAAAACGTATAAATCCAATAACACAACACTAAACTTTGAACTCAATGTCTTTGAGTTAACTAATTTTGCGTCGATCAAAATTAAAATTGTAAAGACTTCTAAATAAGTAAATATGTTCTTTATAAGAGCATTTTTTAAAGATCATTATAATGCTTGGTTTTAACATATCAAAAATCATTATTCGGGTAAACAATGAAATTTATCAATTTATAAATATTTTATGCTTTTTCGTTAATATTTCATTGGGTTCCAAGTATATAGATACAACTTTATATGCAATAAATATTTTAGACACTATTATGCATTTATAAGTCATTCAGAGGATCTGTATGTGCTCAGCAATTTAAAAGTCAATAAACATCAATATATTTCCTTAAGTAAGTTAAATGTATAAATAAACAACCTCATGATTTAAATTCCATAAAACAATAACATTATTTACAACTTTAAATGAATTACAAAAATGAAAAAGACGCATATGTAATAAAATTTTGTTAAACACTTATTACAATATATATTTCGTATTTCATCGATAGAATTTATATTTATAGCCTTTAATAACCAGTTTTTGTATGTAATTCTTGGCAAATTAATAAATATATTATGATGAAGGGGATATGATGGACTTTCAATAAACCTCTATTTTAGTTTTCTTTGGAGTTCACTCGTAATCACAAACAAATTTCACTATATAAATACCTATATATTTCAGCCTTCATTAATAATTTGCCATACAAAGAAATATAAATTGT
Source organism: Caligus rogercresseyi (assembly GCA_013387185.1). Classification (NCBI taxonomy): domain Eukaryota; kingdom Metazoa; phylum Arthropoda; class Copepoda; order Siphonostomatoida; family Caligidae; genus Caligus; species Caligus rogercresseyi. The sequence goes on from CP045896.1 coordinate 502,152, forward strand.
ATCTTTATCTTATGGGCTAATGGATTCTGAGTTCTCACGCAAAATAATACCAGTATATTGTCGGCATAATAAATTATAAGTCTTAAAGGGACACGATGGCAATCAAATATATATTTAAAGATGCTTACACATTTTACACTCAAGATTTAGAGATGTCCGTACAAAAAATAAGAAAAGATTATTCTTTATCCTAATGAGAGAATAGTAGAAATGCAGTTAAGATGAGGCATGAAGATGCATTTATTGTTGCATATATATATATATAATATATATGCGACAATAAATGCATCTTCATTTAGTGCTGATCAAAAAGTATATATTTGTCTGAAAGTGTTAAGAAGCTTCAAAAAATATATAGAACAAATACGTGTTTGTCACTCGACATTGATCTACATCTAAAAATGCATTCCTTAAAACTACTAAAAATGCATTGCTATGCATTACGACGGTAGTATCAGGCAAATAAGGCTTCACTGAGTGAACAAATGTGGGGTCTAAAAATACTTTAGAAGAACTCATCCAAACTGATTGTATGAATAAAATGGAAAACAGTCCAAAAATATTATCACCCTTCTTACTATCTTAAAGTATTAAAGTTGTTTATTTTAAAAGGTTAATAACCCTGAAGCCTTGCTCATAATTCAATGCTAAATCGATGCAAATACGAATCTTTATTAGCTTTATCCTTTAATTTATCGTTTTGTATATAAACATTATATATCCAATTTAAATATATATTCAATAATGTTTTTTTAAGCTTTAATATCATGTCCTACTTCAAAATGGTAGTCTACAAGTGTTTAAAAACTAAGATATTAATACTGGTCTTTTATTTAAGCGATATTATATTCGGGTACCGGCTGTTTTTTGAGTGTCCTGGTTTTTTAAACACCGGGCCGGGACTCTATATATTTTTTCGTTTATCATTAATTAATTTTGTTTGGAAAATAATTAAAAAAGGTGAGGACGTTTTTTTTAAAATGAATTATCAAATATTTTAAAAAATTTGAGATTCTTTTATAAAAACGTCATCACTTTTTTGGAAATTCTTTTCTAAAATAAAACGTCGTCACTTTTTTGGGAAATTCTTCACTTCAGAATGTCGAAGGAACGAAACTATATATTATGTCCCGGCCCGGTTTTGTCCCGGTCCGAGTCCCGGCGAAAAAAGGTGTCCCAGTCGTTTCCTGAATATATATATATATATAAAATTATATATATATATTAGAATAATGCAAATACAAATAGTGTAAATTATATATTCAAATTGTCGAATAATAATCTATCTTACTATTAAAAGAATAGTCGTTTGTGGTATTTTAATTAAAAAGATAAGTAAAATTGTAATTAATTATAGTTTGAATTTACGTAGAGTTCAATTTGCTAAAATAAATACTTTTTTTTGCAAAAAAAATATTTTCATTTAAAGGCTTGGAAAGAAGAAAACCTATACATTTACACTAAATGCACTTGTGATTTATCATATCCTTATATTTGTCTTGCAAAATGTCACATAATTAATGATAGGCATCTTAGAGTGTAATTAATAAAAAATGCATTTCATTCACTTTAATAACGCATTAAGAGAAAAGTTACATACGTGAATTTCGGTCAGGTTTATCATAGCCAGCACGTTTTGCAGTGATTTGACATTTATTGTTTGCATCTTGTGCAACTAATTAATATAAATGTAATAGCCACAAGACCTGAGTTTTTAAAATGTCGTCAAATCACCGTTTTATATAATTATGTATAATGGACAGAGAATAAAAATGACTCGATTTTTTCAACTGTTGTTTGATGATGAAAAATAATTACAAAATGGAGGCCGCTCTCCCGGGGTGAATGAATAAAAACAATGTTGTCTGTGGAATATAAAAAGGGGAAGTCATTCCAGCTATGCCAACCCATGCTGGATTCAGATTTTTCTTTTTTAGATAAACAGCCATTTCTTGACAATTTCTAGACACAGATTTTTCTTAGTCGTAGAAATTTCTTAGACATGGACAATTCTAAGGCAGACACTTTTATACACGAACCCTTTATAAGTAGGTAATCTCTTAGACACTTCACCCATACACACTTTTAGTCTCATCTACGTCAAATGGGGGGTACAAATCTCCCGCCATTGGCACCTCTTCGACTCTGCGGTATATAGTTATGTTATTTTGGGGTTACAAAGTACGGCACATGAGCTCCTGGGTTCTGCCTCTTACAAATCTGACGTATTGGGGCAACAAATCCATCGCTGATGGACCCTTTAAGTTACGCCAGCATAGCTATGACTAGACCACAATTTGTCCTAATTGTTTTTAAGTATATTTTAAATAGGGGCCCTTCTCCAAGTCCGCGTTCCAAAGTGAGCTTTATCTTACTAATTTTTATTTGTTTTACATTATTCCCCTCCTCCCCTTCTTAATCAAATCAACTTGATCATCTCTTTTAAAAGCCTTATCCGATCTACTTTTCCGGTCTTTTTTAATTTACTTCAATATTTATTATTGATATTAACTAGGGCTGGGACGTAACCGCATAACCGCTATACCGCGGTACGTGACGCCTACCGAGGGTCTGAGCACGTCACCGTCATGACCGCAAAAAAAATTGAAACATTGGCTGTATATGTGACTAATATGAAGGCCGAAGTAGGCTAAACAGGGAAGTATCTTACTATGTTTAATTAACAGACTTTGCACATTTATAAAGAGTAAGCTACCTCACATCTTTATTTGTAATTGAACGGGCTTTGTTGTTTGTGTGTTTTTTTACCATTTTCAGTGCAATATAGATGTTGAAGATCTTCTAGTTGTGAATGTTGAATGTAAGAAATGTTGAAGGAAAAAATATTCACTTTAATGTTCCGTAAGTAATTTGCACTCGGGAAGTATCTTATTATGTTCATTAACAGACTTAGCACATTTAAAAAGAGTAAGAACCTCGCATATTTATTTATAATTTGGCTTTTGTCCCGATTGTGTGTTGTTAACATTTTCAGTGCAATAGAGGTTGAAGTTCTTTGAATGTTGAAATTTAGAAATGTTAAAGAAAAAAATTCACTTTAAATGTTCCATGAGTAATTTGCACTTGTTTTGTATTGAAGATAAATAAATAAACATATTATTTAACCGTGTCTTGCGCCGTGTTTGTGTTGGTGCGGGGGGGGGGGGGGGTATAAATATAGCGGTATATCGCAAAACCGCGGGAATTTGTGATTACCGAGCCGGTAAGAGAAAATCCAAACCGCACAGCCCTAATATTAACACTGTTAGAATTGAATTGATTCCTGTTTTAAGAAATTCCTGTTTTTTTATATAACTGTCGAATATCTTTTTATAATATTACTGCACTTACCTGGTTTTTTTTAAGAATCTATTAATACCCCCACCATTATTTTACTGTTAACTCCTTTCTAACTCGAATATTACATCATTGTCAATGAATATTTTTAGAAGAGTGTAACGAAATACATATTAAAAAAAATAAAAAAAAATAGGGCCCAAGAAAGGATCTGCTAAAAAAAGTGTAAGAAATGACAGTCCATGAAAAGAGTCCTGGAACCTATGATATAAAATAGATCAAGTATCTATACTAACGTTCAATAACACAATTTTCCTCCTGTAGGCAGTTACTTTCAATCCAGAGTTCCTTTGCCAGCCACCCGCCCTGAAGCTCCTTCACCAAAATCCCCTTCAATCTTCCTCGGTCATGTTGCTGCTCATGAATTGGAACTCCACTCGAATCCGTGTCCCATTTTCTTCCTTTTCCAACAAGAGAGGAGCCACTTGTAGGTCCGAGTGAGGTGCAAAGACATTCTGTGAGGCTCGCTTAGCCTTGAGATCCGAGGAACCTCTCAGAATTTGAAATATTTCTGATCGAACAAATCCAGCATGGATGAACTCGGCCGCAAGTGAAAGTATGCGTTTATCTATAAAAATAATAATTAAAATAATGATAATAACAAAAATTAAGCCTGTATAAAGGGGAAAATAATGCAACGATTATTTGCATCTTCCATCTAAATAAAGGACTAATTAAATAACCCTTAATGAGATGAAGACCCCTTTGAAAGCTGATTATAGATTAGAGTGTATCCACAAAATCAGGATTCTTAAATAAAAAAAATATAAGGTTAACAAAATGCCTCATTTTGTACCCAGAAGTATTTTTTAAACACGAAAGCAAAAAAGATATTCAAGATTTGTAAAAGTAAATTTTTATAAATACAGTATATTTGATCAAAAGAATTTTAATGCTACAATGCTTATTTATATCCTGTAGGATGCAATTCTATCGAACCATATAGGCAAAAAAAAATAACTTTTGTTAATCAAAAATATTGTTGAAGTTCTAAAAATATTTCTTATCATATAAAAGATAAGAAATAAAATACATATTTGAATAATCCTAGCTAAAAATATGTTTTTTGTCTCTCTGGTTCACTGGAGTTGCATTTCTGATGATAAAATAAGCTCATGTTTCCTGATTTGACTTATTTTAAATGATAAAAACTCAAACTAATTATAGCATTAAATTGATCAACATAATCCTTAGCTATTATTTGTTTCTCCAATACGATGCTGAATCCTTTGTACACAATTTATATATTTCTACAGTCGATGACAATCTATGTAAGTTCATATATTGTATACATACAATTTTGAAGTCGTATGTGTTTGGCTCGAAAAAATGAAGAAATTAATGATAAATTTATATAATGGAGGGTTCCACATGAATTATACCTTAAACAAGTCAATAAACAGCAAAATTTGCATTAAGTGTCAGGCTGAAAAAATGTGAAAATGTATCATAATTAAGCTATTGGAGCGAACCGTATCAAAATGTATATACGCTATCTGATATGATTCTGGAGCCTGGATTTCAGTATATCGCGATTGGAACAAGGGATTTCCTACTCAGTTTCTTAATATTGAACATATTTTTTGAATTATTTTGCTTGGCCAGTAAAAGGTTTCATCATGAAAGAGAAAAATGAATGTGTATTTTAGACCTCCTTTGATACCTTGAAATATCTGACAATTAGTTTTGTTATGTCATTACAAACTCTGTGATTACTAATTGATACCCTCTAACCAAGTCATGTATAACCCCTCGATACACACACATACACACACCATTCTAATAAGTGTATTTATGAACATCAAAATTTATGAGACAATTATTAATCCAAATGATATTACTTGGGTCTTTTGAGCATAATCAATGTTTTAAAAGCCATGCATTCAACCTTAGGGTAGTAGTTTTAATGACTTTTCATTTAATGCCAGTGCTTAAGGAATAATAATAATAATTATGCACCAATAGACTTCTCATTAAATAAGTATTATCTTGCATTGCGCCTGAATGACCTCAGTCAGGGTCTTGGAGTAGGAGAGTCCGTCTAAAAACACCTGTTAATATCAACGGATTGACGAAAAAAAAAGAAAAAATATTTTTCATATCATAAATAAGATCTTTTACCAAAATTTTCGCTATCTTGAATCATTAACAGCAAACATAAATTAGTCAATGTACAACACTTGGATTACATTTGCAAAAACTATGCCGTATTTTAAGACCTTGCAATTTTTTTTGAAAGCATGACCATTCATTGATGAACAATATATATATATATATATACCCATATATATATACATATGGTATTTATATATATGTATATATACATATATGTATAAATATAAATAAATATATATATATATTATGCAACTAAAAAAAATTAATTCCTTGTTTTTAAAACAGACTGGAGTCGTATCTCACAGTTAAAAAGCCTAAGAGGATGGCTTAAACGGGCATTATATATAAATGTAGTTGGTTCTCAACGTTGATTTTTAGATTCTTCACATGTTTAATCTTTCCTATCACAATCAATGAGATAAAAATAATGTCATCCAAGAGATCTATTAAAATGATGAATAACCCAAAATCGGAACCCTTGTCTCATATATATAATGGAAAGTTTCAAAACATTGTATAGGACCACATTGACCAGACTACATTTGTATGAAACTAATAAATACATATTTACATAAATTAAAGGTCAAACGATATATCAGCTGGCAAATCATTCAGCGCGGATAATACATTTTTCAATCTATCGTCGAATTTTGGCTCCGATAGATGTTGATATATTTTATTATCTTATATAATATTGGTTACATTTCAGAACTGTTAAATGTGAGTTAATTTATTTTAAAATCATAGTAGGGGTCTTACATCAATGGAAGGCGCTGTCACTTAAAAAAGGTCGTTGTGTAGGACTTTGAAATCAATTTGTCCATAAATAATTGAAAGAGAAAACTGTTGGTCGATTAATTTACTTATTTCAGTAAAAAAATATCGGTAATAGTAAAAATTCACCATCAGTTTACCTCTAATCTATATGTTTATATTCCATTAAAAATACAACAATAACTGATAAATATAACTAAAATCAGGGTTTAAACAGTTTTAATAAATCCCTATTAATATTTGCAAAGAACTTTATGTTTTGAATTACTATGTTTAATATAAAATATGAAACTGAATTATTTATATGTATCTTTAAAAAGTAACTCATCTATCTAATTAAATCAATCATTAAGAAGTCATTAAGGAAGCAATTTACAATGATGAGAATACTAATATCATCAATTTGATTACTTTCATATATGACATTGCATTTTATCTGGAATTCTGCGCTGAAGAATAAGGAAAATATAAAAAGCTAGTGAAAAGCAATTAATAACTGCAATATATATCATCTTTCTTGTCATTTCATAATTAATTCATTAATAATTGAAAGAAACATTGGAAAATGTACAAGGTTACTTCTTCTTACATTTGTATTATTACTGATGATCAATAAAATATTAATATAAGACTTGAGGAACAAACAATCGACTAATTTGTTTACTTTTCGAATCTCTTTGCACTGGATATATATATATATATATATATATATATATATATATCAGAAACGACTGGGTACCCTGCCCGGGTCCCGGCTGTCTTTTGAGCGTCCCGACCCGGCCCAGTGTCCCGGTTTTTTTAGACACCGGGCCGGGACTTTGTTTTCTAAGAAAAGGTCGTCCCTTTTTTTGGATTTTATTTTTAAACGTCTTCACTTTTTTTTTGAGATTGTTTTCTAAAATAAGAGGGTCGTCACTTTTTTAAAGAAATTCGTCACTTCAGATTGTCGAAGGAAAAAAATATAATGTTAAGTTCCGGCTCGGTTTTGGCCCAGCCGGCTTGAGAAAATTAAGTCTTGGCCCGGGTCCTGGCGAAAAAAGGTGTCCCGGTTGTTTCCTGATATATATATATATATATATATATATACTAATAATAAAAAGAATTCCGTCCGTCCGTTCGTTCGTTTTCCCTGTATTTTCCGAACAGTTCATTAGATCTTGAAGAAATTTTCAGTAAATAGTTTTGAGAGGTCAGGAGTGTTTTTAGTGGAGGTTGTAATCTCCCGGAAATTCGTCATCGCCTTGCATATTTTATTCCTCAAAACGTTTTTTGCCAATTTTTTAAAATTGCCAAGTTAGATTTTGACCAATTGTTTTGGATGAGTGTGTGTAATCCTTTATTGATTTAAATTATCAGCTTTTTGCTGGTCCTTTTAGATATAATTATATAAATAAAAATAAAAATATATAAAACACATCATTCCTGTGTATGAACACATACACATTATATATAAACATTAAAAACACTATAAAATTAAAATACTAAAATAAATAAATAAATCCCCTAAATTGGGGTTCTGCGGCCAATGGTCCTGGCTACGTCCCTTGCCGCAGCTAGTGTCCTGGCCGACCTCAGGGACTCAAAATTGTTCCACACAGACACTGCGTGGACGCAAATGTGTCTGTGCCGCCCCTTAATGGACACGCCACCGAAGTCGTAGACCTCGTCGGTCTCTTTGGGGTTGGGAAGACGAGATCGCCAATGGGGTTTCTGGCACCACATCTCCCATCGTTGGAGTGGAAGCACTTCCAAGTCTCTACTGCCACAGCCATGACGGTTATCTCGTTGAGGGAGGGAATTTTTGCAATACTAAGGAGATCCTCGATCCGAATGTGGTCCCGTCTCCTGCAACCGACGATGCTCCTTGCCACGTCATTGATGGCGACCTGGACGGCCCTGTGTGCGGCATCCGGCTCCTTAGTCTTATCAAACCTAGGTGTCGTCACGACCGCGGCTGCATACGAGAGCTTACCAATCATAGCCCCCTGGCCAGTTGCCGAAAGGTATTTTCCTCTCGGAATATGAACGGCCAACCTTGAGATGAGTGCTGCCCGTTGTTTGGCTGCCTTTACCACGTAGGCATTGTGGGGTGCGGTGGTGAAGTCTGAGTCGAACTTGACCCAAGGAACTCAATCTCATCGGATGGTGCAACTCGACGCCCCCAACCCTGATGGTGAAGGCTGAAGTGTCTTTTATGAGGTAGTTGAGGTAGTAAGACGTGTTTTTGTTTTATTAGGGGTTTACCGGAAAATTTGTTTTCTATATGATTACTTAAAATAAGTTTTTTTTGTCCTTGTCTATCCCCCACATTAAGTATTGTGGAAAATAGCACCTTTTATAACGCAACACATCGCGCTAATCAATTTAATAATGCCAAGAGATGGAGAGTGATGTCAACCACTCTCAACTTTTCTTGATAAATACATATATGAAGTCGTACTCTCTCTTAAGTTTTTTTTTCAGTTTTCCGCCATCAACGGAGATCAAATAATACTCTGATATCAGCGCTACCATAAATATATTCCTCACTCTATTTTCCCTGTGATATGTTCAAAAAATACTTCTTTTTATGAAGTTTAAATTTCAGCTGTAAGGAATAGGAGACGGAAAAAATGGCAATGATACTCAATGACAACTGTTTAAGGAACTGATTTAATATGAAAAGTCGCATGCAATGATTTCACTGAAATTATTCGTGTGATTTTTTCTTTGTGCGATGTTTAAATACCCAGCCATAAGGAATAAAAAGGGAAAAAATGGCAATGAAGACCCAATGACGACTTTTTAAGAAACCTATTTTAATATGAAAAATTATATGCTATGACATCACTAAAATTATTCGTGTGATTTTTTTTTCTCATTCCAGACTATTGTCAAGTTGGAAAATCCCGGGCAGAGCCGGTAACATCCTCTAGTATATATATATATATTTATTATATATATATATATGCAGTTCAATTTTTCTATTTTTATTACCTTTGATGAAATGATTAAATATATTCACAAATATATATTTTTTTTCAACTTAAAAAATATTGCATATATCTTAGAGCCAAGCAATGTAGCAACCACTCAAGGAGGAGTAGTTTAGAGGCCTTACTGATTCAGCTTAATACTTCACTTTATTATTTGATATTGAATAATAATTTGATACAATAAAGTCACTGTTCTTCTTTTTTGTAATACATTTATATTAGGTAACTTTATAATACATAAACAACAGGTCGAGCCGATCAAAGTCACTGGGCATCATCCCCTGTCCACTTAAAGTAAAGGAAAACGTTTTTCGCCTTCGCCGCCGATCTGTGGAATTCGTTTCCCGAGCTGAGGTCCGCCCCCACACGTGGTGCAGCAACGGTAGTTGCCAAAAACATTTCTAAAATAGCGCCAATATAAAATCTCTTTTGTTTTTGTCAAATGGCTTTGCTTTATTAATATTATTATTTTTAATGGATTTTATTGTATATATACTAATGTGTATATATATATATTTATTGTTTTTATATAAGTTTTATATATATATATTTTTTATAAACATTATCCTTTACGCCATAACTAGTTTGAAAGAACTAGGTGTTATTTTTAAGGATGAATAAGACGATTACAAATATATATTATATATATATATATACATATATATATATATATATATATATATATATATATACATACTATATATATATATATATATCAGGAAACGACCGTGTACCCGTACCGGCCCGGGTACCGGATGTTTTTGAAAAAATATTTAGTAAATGTTTTTTTAAAAAGCGTCGTCACTTTTTTTGGAATTTCTTTTCTATAAAAAGCGTCGTTACTTTTTTGGGGAATTTCTTTTCTATAAAACCGTCGTCACTTTTTTGGAATTTCTCTAATAAAAAAACCGTCGTCGCTTTTTTGGGATTTTTTTTCTCTAAACAAACGTCGTCCCTTTCAGAATGACGAAGGAACGAAAATATACTGAAGTTTCCGGCCTGGCCCAGGTCCCGGCGAAAAAAAGTGTCCTGGTCGTTTCCTGATATATATATATATATATATATATATATATATATATATATATATATATATGATGACTGATGACTACTACTCAAAATACAAATCATACCACAGCAACAACTCTGTATAATTCTTTATTCTATGATAACCTCTAGAGACTTATTTTACTGCAAAGAAAGTTATTTCTAATAAACCTGTTTCACCTTATCATATGATGTTGTATTGTACTAACTCTAATTAAATTACTTAATGGGAAAAGTACGTGACTTTGCTGGCTTTAATGACCTTTTCTCTAAAACAAATTAAATAAACAAATTTTAAAAGCCAGTAGGCACATAAAAAATGTTGCTTGCAGTATTTTGTTAATTTTGATATTGTCGATACTATTGTACACAAATTAAACAATGAAACCTTATTTTTGCATTGCAATAAAATTGTTTCTCATAAACAAATATATAATTAATGTAAGCCAACAAGTTACAATAATCAATAAATTTTGGGCCAACTTCCTTGATAGAGCCAATGAATAAAAATTCTTTTAAAATTGAACACGTTGAATCCATATCTGGCCTATGATTTTTTCCTTATAGTCAGGATTCTACTCCTACGAGAGCCCAATTAATTATAAATAATAAGTTTGTTGTTTGTTTAGCTCCTAGATCAGCCCCACTTCACCGGAACTTAATCCGGTATCAGCCGGTGGTAAACTGTCTAGGAACTAACTAATTATTTGTAAAAATATTAAATTTCGACAGAAACATATATATGTATTCAGTACATGTATTCAGACGCACGTACGACAACAGGAAAATGGCGGTAGGTTTAAACGCCGGGTGATGTCAAGTCTCTCTAAATTTCAATATATATCTACATTGTGACCCTCATATATATCGCGTGGTCGTGTAGTGGATCTGGGCCGTCGCGACTTTGCGAGGGACGACTTTGGGTATTTTAATAAACAAAAAATAAGATAAAATGAAGCCTTTATATTATGTATATTTTGGTTCTGTCGTCAGGGACATATTAAAAAAATATACAATTATATTTTGGATTTTTTTTAAATAGCTTTGATCCCTTTATTTACTTTATGAACATGCCAATTGATGAAGCATTGATACTTTTCCCCCCATAATCACTCTATAAATTTATATTGGAATACATAATTATGGATCAATGGTCTTCACATCAATTATGCCTTTTTTGTGCCTATATGGTTCGATAGAATTGCATTGGACTGTATATAAATAAGCAATAGGCAGTAAAATTAGTCCCTCAAACCTAGGATCTTATCATTGAGGTAGACCAAAAATGACCATCCCCTTTCGAGATTCGAACCTGCACCCTCAACATTGAGAGTTGAACACGCCTTAACGCACACGGCTGTCACACTCCCTTTAACCCTTTCATTTACTGATACAAATTTTTATTAGAAAATCTCACTTTTTTGAAAGTATTTTTTCTTTACTACTACATAGATTGATAAGAGAAAATCAAAATATTATGACAGAAAATATTGTTTACTGAGTCTAGTATAATATTATTTTGATTAAGATATTTGTTGTTTTCTTTTGTATATCACTTAGAAAGACAAAAGTTACCCCCCAGTAAATGAAAGGTTTTGTTGATTGGCGTTTGCCATTGACCCATCTATCCCATATTTTTATCTCTGTACTCACAACCCGACTCTTAAAATAAATAATGGATCTCTCTTGTCATGTATTTTGCATATATATTAACTCAGCCCTGACCCATAAGGGTTTTTGATATGTTCCTTCTTTGGTTCCTTACCATTTAATCCAGCAGGTATTTGGCCCTCCGTGATGTTGGAGTCATTAAGTCCAAGTATTCTTCTTTCCAAGGAAGATTGAGCACCTCTATTGATAGCCAAATTGAATTCCCTGTAATTTAATGCCTTATATTATATACGTTATTATATAAAAACCTCACACCAAAAATATGTTATTATTCCTTGTATTTACACTTTTTTAAAAGGATGGTCATATATATATATATATATATATATATATATATATATTTATATATGTATATGTGTGTGTGGCACTTCAGCTTAAACAATCCAGTTTTTATCCACTTAAGAAAACATTTACAGACCATAAACATGCTTTAATTTCAACAAAACACATAATTTTCTTACATTTGAAGTGTTATTGCATTATATTTCCATGAGTAGAACAATGAATTCTTAGCTTCTATATTTGATACTCCGCAAGAATTTCAACCACAAATTAAGTTGAATCAAGGTATACGAGAAATACAATTTCATATATTGGGAAACGCCATTAATCTTATTATTATTATTATTTTGACGTCATCACAGATCTATTGTGATGTGATTCTTCCATAGATATAAAATATAGAGAGCTTATTCCCTTCATCTGTATTTTTGTGTCCAATATCATCGTAAGCTGATCATAGAGATATAATCTATCTCTATGATCAGCTTACGATGACGTAGTACAAATTACTTTGTTTATATTGAACACACAGAATACAGCTGAACGAAGATGTTTCTCTGCTATTGAAGGGAATCAGCTCTTCATATATTTATATCTCTACGGATTCTCCCCTTCGCCGTGGGTTTTAATGACGTCATACCAGCAAAATAAATGTTCGCTCTCTAAGTAAATATGGACATACTTTGTACTTAATACACTTGGTAGGAAAGAAAGGTGTAATATTCTAATTATTTAATATAATTTTGAAGTTGATCATGTTTTGCAGATACAAAAAAGGCATTATTAAAAAAAAATATTTTAATGCATAAAATTCGTCTGTTATCCTTTGGATCTAATCTCGTGCTTATTTTAGCAGTTGGTTGATGCTTTTAAAGTATGTAATTATTATTTATTTTCATTCCATATTTTGCATTCTAAGGCATTGTTCGCTAAGTATCCAACAAGATCCGCCGTCCTAAATAATACCTGAGTACTTTTTAATTTAATTTTAATTTATAGCAAAATTAATACAAGCTGTGTAATTTAAGTCCACCAGATGAAAAAGGAAAAAAAATCCCACAAGGACTTACATACAAAGTAATTGTTAAAGTCCTTTATATATAAGTCGTTTTTTTAAAGATTGTGTTTATATTAACTAATAGAATATCCGGTTATCAATTTCAATCAATAGCACCCTACGGTGACACATGTCATTGACAAAAATACTTGACCCTATCCTGACAGTCGGTCCTTCGTGATCTTATCAGCGAGAAGAAGGGAAAAATGAAATGGGAAGCGTATAATGTCATGTGTTCCTTATCTAAGAAAAGAAGCTTATTTTTATAAATAAGATATTAAAGCCATATCAAAAAGGGTGATATCTTTATCATTGCTATCCTGTTTAACAATCCATGGCACATAAATAAGAAAAGAAGACTACATGTATTTTTAGAAATAAACAATTTAATATTCTTAGCGCATATATAACTTAGTCAAACAGAGATAAAGCCGTGTTTTTTTTCTTCAAATTAAAAGCCACAAGTTTAAAATTCTTTAGCTGTAGACAGGGTTCGTTTATATGGGCAAGAAAAATGCTACCTCAAACCTTTGAGTTGAGTTGAAAGTATGATTAAAAATATTAATATTGTGTTTGTTGAGAATCTGTTCTTTCATTCTAAGCCCTCGTTTTGTAAAAATATATATAATATTATTATTTAAAAAGTGTTTTTATAGGATTCATAAGCGCCTTTACTCATGACATTTAAATATTTCTTCAGAACGATACTCTTCGTTGACGAGTTGACGTTCATATCGTCAATGAGTGAGTGATGCGGTAAAAAAAATAATACTTACTGTTTTTATTCACGCTACTTTTATATCGTGTGCATGAAAAATATATAGCACGTTTATTATACAAAATGCCTATATACTATCTGGATACTCAACAGGGAAGAAAAATAGTTTTTTTCGCCTATTTGTTTAGATAGAATTGTATTTTGAGGTAGAGGTTGACTAAAATGATCTTCCCCTCTCGGAAGGATTCGAACCTGCACCCACAACTTTGAAGGTCGAACACGCTTCCACTCAGCTAGTACGTTCCTTTTCCTTATAATTATTGGATGTCGCAAAAACAATGGAAAACTAAGTGATTAAGACAAACAATTTATTCTTAGAAATATAAAAAAGGGAATATTATACAAAAAAAAAAAAGTACATTATTTAAAATCATAAAAATATTATTTTTTCATTTAATACCGTAAAGATTATTTATTGTCATTTCTTAAGACTTGGTATTGGACTCCTCAAGCAATAATAATAGTTTCCTTCTTCCTTTTTATTGTTTAATCGACTTCAATAAAATATATGTCATTGTTTTTATTATTCTAAAACTAAATAAACTTAAATGGCTCCCAACAGCTGTTTGGATATTTTTTCTTTCCTATTTTTGTACTATGCATCCAATTATTGTCGGTAGTTTATACCCCTAAAATCATATGAATCTGGACTATACGATTAATATTTTGTATATCTAGCAAAGACCGTTTCAATTGCCCATTACTACTGACTCCATGTTTGCGAGACGTATTGCAGATACATTCATTCTCCTTCGTCATTTGATGTACGTCCAAGGATCCAATCCGGTTCTTGGTTGGAGTAAGGATGGAATAAGATTTGTTCGATACGATATCCAATTTTTGATCCTCCGAAAGCACGGCTCCTTCCGAGCTGAGGACGTAGAGCTCCAGGGCCCTCATGGATGCATTTGGATTGGGCATATCGCCCAAGCAGGTGCATTTCTTGGCTGATAAACATAAAAAGCTAATTCTTAACGCATTTGCCTCAATTTTAATGCATATAATTTTACTTCCATGAATGTGTTTTAGAACTGTGAAATGCACACTATAACCTCCCACAATATGCATTTTTCCCTCTTCATACCCATAGAGATATAAAGATATAGAAGCTGATTCCTTCAATAGCAGAGAAACAGCGTTCTATTGTTTCTGTTGTTACTACAAAGTCATTGATACTACGTCGGAAGCTGATCATAGAGATAGAATCATAAAGAATGCACATAACACATGATGTATTTTCTTTCTTCCCCTCCATAGCAGAGAAACATCGTTCGCTCTATTCTGACACAATGAACGTATTTCTCTGACGTGTCCAATAAGCTCTTATATCTCTATGTTCATACTGCACAAGCATCATAAAGGGGACATCAGAGTTCGCATTTAAGTAGTTAAAAAAACTAACGCTGAATGTTGGCCGCATAAATATTCTTCTTCGAAGTTTTATCTTTCATAAACAACAACAAAAGCAATGGCGACAATATAAAGTACTCATTTTAAATTAAGCTTTTGGATATCAAAAAAGCAACTATAATTCACAAGGATTCCTATAGATATTGAATACTGATATAGACATAAGAGATGAGCAGGATTCGGTTGGTAACTCTAGAACATCAACTTATCCTAATCGGATACCTATGATGTTAGACTTACTGTCGCACATCTATAAAATTGTTTATAACTATGGATAACGGCTATAAGAGCCATTTTTTAGCGGAACATTTTAAAGACGATAAAATGTTTGAATAAATACATTTCGCAGTCGCAAATATAACAAAATGTAGGGCATCTTACAAAGAACGACATTGCTTGTTTTTGGGACTCTAAAAAGTCTGTATGCGCTTCATTTTAATATATCACCTATAATAAACTATTGCATAATCCAAAAAGTTATCCGGCCAATAAAATGTCACCAAATGCTTTATTACACAAATAGTTAATTAAGAATCCTCTATGTGTCTCAGATAATATCTATTGGCTACTTACCCTTAAGGTGCATTTTGGAAAGTTATACTCATTATTATCTGACATTGATAAATTGTATTTTCCATCTGGACCGCAGTGGACCAAAAAGAACAAGTCATCCTCCTCTCCTTCTTCATTGAGGAGTGCCTCACTCGACGAACTTCTTGGGATGCCCAAAGAATAGTTTTGACATTTATAACCTATAAAAATGATGGAAAATATATATTGATTAATGATGGATCTATAAAAAGAAGCTCTGTTATAAACTGATTATTATTATTATTGTCGGGAAAAAATAAATATACCAGATAATATTGTTTATTTTGATTCTTTTATGGACCACTGACTACCCTTATTTTCATTCGTTCATTCTTTTAGGCTCTTGGATATGCTAATGTTCCGGTTCCCCTTTAGCCAAAAATATATATTTATTATTTTTATTTATGAAAAAATGAGCTCACTACAAAGAGATGAAGAATAGAATCTGACGTCACGGATTTAATAAGATTATTGCTAGTTAGTATTTCCGAGTCGCTTACTGTAGTTTCTAGTTGGTTAGATGGATTAATTGAACTGTCTTTTTAATGATCGTCTAATTTTTGTTGTTTGATAAAAAATGCATTCAAAATGTTGTCACTTCAAATTATGTGGCCACTGTCTTGTGAAAGCAAAATATCTATTACAGTATACACGTTGTACTAAAACATTGAATAACGAATATTTTACTCTGAGCCTGTCAAGAGCTTATTTAGTTAATATGACAAACCTGTGTTTCAACATTTTGCTGCTATCACTTATCTTTCATCAGTGACTAGGAGTAGGATAGTCTGAACGAATGATAGCTGCTCCAAAAAAGGGAGGCTAATGATAACGCAAAACAAAAATATTTCATATGATAAAATGGTAGTTGCTTCGGTTAGTTCTAAATAGACGTCGGTTTATTATCAAAGGAATATATTATAAGTAAAAATGATGGGACTTGAGGGAGAGATCGGGGAGCAACGCTTATACTGGAGGATTTCATTTTTAAATAATTTAAATACTTAAAGTATATGAACAATATTTAATAGTAAAGACAGCTCCTAGAGAGTATCACTACCGGCTGATAGCGGTTAAGTTCCGGTGAGGTGGGTCCAATCTAGAAGCTAAACAAACAAACAATATTTTTACGTACAAAGACGGTGATTTAATTGAGTTGGCTATAAATTGAATTTTTAAAGTTTTTATTGCTATTTCAGGAAAAAGAGCGATCTAAGTTGAATAAAAATAAGTTGCAGTTTACTACTGAATACCAGTAAAATCATAAAAGTTATACAATTTATAGAAAACTCGACTGAATAGCATCTTTGTATGTTGAAATATAATCCCTTTGATTAATAAAAAAGACACCTAATTTTGTATTTACAAATAACTATTTTGTTATTTTGACTTTCATCAGGGACACCTGTCATTTGTCGAGACTCTCCTATGTTCAAGTCTTTAAAAACTGTAAATTATTTAAGTACGTAACTGTCTTGAGATTGTGTTTTTTCTCCTACTGTCTAGTTAAAATATGTAACAATTGCTAATAAAGAAACATTTAACCAAAAAGCTTATAAAACACAATAATAATTTATGGAGAACTAGAACAAGTTATATAATGTTGCACAGAAGATAATATACCTCCAATGTGAGTCAATGGTCTTTTAAAAAAACATTATGTAAGCAATATTTTGCATTCCCACTGAATATTTGTTCCATAAAATCCAAGACATTACCAATAAAGGAACACTTATAAAAGGAAGACATAATATTATTTGATAATTTCACAGGATATACAATTAAACTACCATCCGTCTAGCACCCTCTTAAAGCGTCCAAACGATCCACTAGACCCTTGTACATAATGCAGGTTTTTCTGTTAACATAAGAACTACATTTTGTTCAATAAATCATTATTCTAGAAAATTAAGACACAAAAATAAAACTAGAAGCACTCAGAGAGTGCAAACCTCCGCCGATCCCCCCAAATGAATCACTTGGTCTTTTTGTCTTTTCCAACCCTCTACGCACTGTCCCTTTAACTCTACATACTGCTCCTTTATTGTTTACACTCTAGAGGTACATGGAAAGAAAAAAACTGACGTCATCAAAGAAGAGAGCACAGCACAGCGACATCTTATTGGCAGAGTAGGCTAACTTGAAATATTTATTAGTATTTAGCTCTTTTGCATCTTAACAAACACTCAGAGATGCAAATTTTAATCATTGTTCCTTTTGGCATTTCCAACAACTCCACAAAGTTTCATCATCCGAATCCGTTTCCGCACTTTTTGAGTTATCCTGCTGACAAACAAACCAACCACCAACAAACCAACGCCCGTGAAAACAATACCTCCTTCGGAGGAGGTAACTATCAAAAAATCTATAAGGTTTCTAGACGATATACAAGTCAGATTGATTTTATTTCTCCTCATTGCCGTCGGTTATATTGTTAGCTGCTGTACAAATGCTCAAAAATCTTAGGCAATTTAGGATCCATTAATTTTAAAAAACAATATACAAGACACATATTTAGTAAGCGTTAAGAAGTAAAGGGATTGAATGGTTTTTAAAATGGAGTTATTAGACGTATAAAACCTCAAGTGGCCTATGTCAGTCTTGTAGGATTTTGTGTTTAATAGTAAGGAAAGCAAAGTTTTATGTTGCCTAGTTGAAACTATTGTGTGTTGTTTCGCTCGACAACATGTGATTTATATTATGTTGCCATCACACATACTTCTGCCTTCATTATAATTTTGTGCAATAAAAAGCAAATACTCGATACGTAATATTTCATATTTATAAAAAATATACATATTATTCATACTTAATATTTGCATAGCTTGCTTATATTTATTGTTTACAATAAAAAATCATTGAAACAGTAGTGAATAAGACAAAATCCTAAAAAAGCAAAAAAAAATATTTAACAGCTTTTATTTGTCTATTTTCGATAAACATCTTATCCACAGGCAAGCCTGTTCTTAGCGAACACTCAAGGAACTAAAAAGTGACCGTTTGTGATAGGTGACTAAGGATTTAGTACTGCTGTTTAATGTTTTGCGAGGGACATTTGGGTAGTTGAGGAGTGACCGCTAACGCGAGGATACCGAATACATAGGTTTGACTGTATATAATAATATATTGACGTCATTAACCTTCCAGTCTTTGTAGTATGTGAATGCATTTTTTACAAAATGCCAGCAGATATCTACTCAGAGGAGTGAAGAATGAAGTGTCTCCTTGTGCTCATTAGTTCAAATTACATTTATTAACGCTGGTGAAACATATGATGGCAATCATCTGAAACTTTTTTTTTTTTTTGACAGAGAGATTTACAAAATCTCAACAACAACAACAACTGCAGCACTTAAATGTCAGGAATTTCAATGATGAACATTTATTAGAGAATCGTGTTACAAAGAAGAAGAGATGAATACCCTCAATGACTGAGCATCTACCATTTGTATGCAGTTCGCACTTCACAGTGAGTGCATTTTTTCTTCTCTTCTAGGTACTTTTGAGGAACTGCCTTATTCCTTTGATCTCTAAGTGATGAAGTAAGTTTTAAGAGCATAACAATTTTTCATTCCTTAAGTGCATTCAGGGGAAAAACCCTCGTCGAAATAATGTCTTAAGCATACAAAATTGATCATACTCAATTAAATCCTAATATTATTATTAATAAAATGCTTTTATAATAATTGTATCAGAGATGAATATCTTTTTTCAGTTGGCAAATCATGTTTTTTTGTCTATAGGGTTCGATAGGACTGCAGTATCCGACTGGATATAAATAAACATATAGTATTAAAATTAGTCATTCGAACCTAGGATCTTATCAATAAGGTACCCCAAAAATAATAACCATCCCCTCTCGGGAGTATTCGAACCTGCACCCCCAACAATGAGAGTTGAACACGCCTTAACGCACACGGCTATTGCATCCCTAAATCACATTTCCTTCTTTTTCAGCGTCTGATTCGCATACTGAAGATCTAAAACATAGTTAGGAGAATAGAATAGTTGCTCTCACGAACTCTCCAATATATTATTTTCAGTTGGAAACATATTATTAATATGTTTTGTCGATTTTTATGATTTATAAAGATCTTATAATATCTTATGGGAATCGATTAATTAGTGGACCTATCGATACATTTGATTGACTGTGTAAAATATATAATTTCTTTTCAATATTATTATGATATAAAACCATTATGTTTTTTTTATCCAAACTCATAGCATTCCAAATCATGTGCCCCAAAATTCACAGAAGATGTCTAATCGTTTAAAATCTTGCGATTATTAATCGTAAGCCGATTAACTTTTTGCAACCCCTAATTTAAAGTTTGTTAGACGCAATTAATCGACAAGTCGCGCCCCTCGGTCGGTATGTTAATGAAACCTCTATATTTTACCGGTTTTTGAATCTTATAAGCTAATGTTAGATGTGGAAAAATAGTTAGAGACGTCATTGGAATAATAGTAGTAATTGTCGACAAATTATTTTGAAAAAAACTTATTTAGAGAAATCCAATGACGTCATTTTTCAAAGTTATGATTTGCCATAACATAAATATGCCTTTACCTATCCCAAATACATAACATAAACCTGTCCCTTAATCTAGGCGCTGTTATAGATTAATAGTCGACTAAATGGAACAACTAACGACTAATCTATAAATCGATAACTTGCATCCCTAGTCTAAATACATACCTAGCACGTCTCCCTCTTTGGGAACATGGGGGGCTTCCTCAGCTAATAATATCAGCCCGCTCTCATTCGAAGGGGTCGGCAAGTCCCTTGGACATGTTGCCACACAGATGGATTCATTGCGCAGCATTTGGAACTCACCAGTCCCTTTACAAACCAGACTGATGATACCATCCGTTGAGTTGCGATCCCAGTTATCCCCTTGAATTACTTGAATACTTGCGTCCTGACAGATCAAATCCACGCTCTCTCCAGGCCAATATTCCTCTTGGTTGTTATCCAATGGCTTTAGTGAAGGGGGTATCTTATTTATGAGAGCAGAGAAGAGCATTGGGGTGGTCTTGTGGCGTTAGACCAAAAATTAATGATTAATCCCTCGGAGATGATTCCATTTTGTGACTTTAAGATTTGGTCATGATCAGTTGGAATGAGTCCATGTCAATGGATGGCTTTGCAAACTGATGTTCGATGATGATCTGTGTGATGGTTTCCTCTTCACCTTCTTTGAACTCTGTAACGACGCTACGCATGTAGTGGAGAGAACGTGTAACGTTTCCAGTTATGAAAGAAGGTATTCAACTGAAAATAAAATATTCTTATTGTTACATATAATATCAAAAAAATTATTGTTGCAGTTCTAAAATATCTACAATACCTCGCTTTCTGTGAATATTTCCCATTGAGTTTCCTAATAGCAAGAAAAATATCCGAAATATCTTTAAAAAATTGAATAAATACTTACTTTAAAAAGACATTCCTTTTAATTATAATAAATATGTTTAAATATTAACAATTGCTGTTTAAATATTATTTGTGTCTGATTATTGCACATACTGTTGTTTTATTGCTTTTTGAACATGCTGTAGTTATTTCCATAAGTAATAGTTTTAGAACAAATGACAAATAATTAAAAAATGTTTTTTAAAATGAATGCATCATTTCAAATATAGATATATCCTGCAATTAATCAAAAAGTAACTCATTCACTTGTATCATTTTTAACTTTTGATGTGGTCGGTAGACATTGAATAAAAATATTAGATTTGTTCCGAATCCATGGTCTAGTTGTCTCCAAAAATCATTCGGAATGCGAGTAAAAAAATAGTGTATTTTTTAACGGCTACTTAAATTATTCACATAGTTCTGTCGACAGCAATAGTTTCCGTGAGGTTAACTTTTTAACCAATGTTTTTGAATTCAATATAGTGAATTCAATTGCTTTTGATCTTACTAATATAGACTTTCGTATCCCGTTGATCCAAAGAGAATATAAGCCTGTACATAATTGCTCACGTATTTCTCCAATCCTTTCACATTCAAGGCAACGGTTTTTTTAAACCCATAGCATTGGACAGTCCAAATAAGCGTAGATGATTGAAACTTATCACATTACACTTTTTTACAGCTTTGACTAAAATGATACATATACAAAAAATATATTTAACTTTAGATAAAGCTTTTAGCGAGAGACACCTCTTCTGCTAATTGATTTCAACAGCCACAAGTCTTAAAAATCTATACCTAATAATTAAGGAGTAATTATATAATACCTCGATATTTGGGCGCCACGGCGCCCATATGTTCACCCTTCGGTATGGGTAGTTTTAAAGCAGGGGTGAAGTAGTTTTTCATTTCTTACCGGTGCTACAATGTCCGGTGTGTCACACACTGTATTATTTTTTAACTCCTTTTTACCCAGGGGGGGAGGGGGGGGGTATTCAGAGGCGATTCACACCAATTTCATGACTTTTTAATATTCTTAACTACTTCACATTCTTGTGGCCCTACCTAAGTGTTCTATGTGAAGAAATGACAATACAAAATATTTCAGTTTATAAATATTTTACTGTGAATACTTTATTTTCAGTACATTTGGAACTGGACTGAAAAATGCAAAATGATGGAAAAAACTAAAATAATATTTAAAAAATCTAAGTAACCACATGAATATTCTAAATGGAGGATTCCCTCAATCCAAACATATTTAAAACACATTGACCAAACAGGGGGTTAGCGGTACTTGTAGCAGGCCCAGCATCACTTGTTGACGGTCCTGCACCTGCAACGTTACTCTCATTCACTGCCTTCGTGCAAGGGACTGCATGCAGCGAGCCATCTGTTTTTCTGACTTTTCCTGATTTTTATTTTCAATAACTCGGTCCTTTCTTTTAAATAGCTCGGTTATTCTTTTCTGCATTCTTTTCTCTCCGTATCACAATGCTTTTCTTCACAGCACGCACTTCCTGAATCAGCTTCTGAAAACATTCCCATACATTGGCTGTCTAGTTGATACACTGTAAATATTTTAACACGTGATAATGTAAATATTACAAGGAGTGAGAGGGCTCATATGAATACTTTTTAGGGAAAACGCGTGCTTACTTTACAAAGCATGCTCACATTTAAATCATAAGCTTGCGGTCCTGTATCCCACTAAAGCGGAGATAAGCTCAGCTGTGCCCCCGTTACAAACAGCGTGAACAGCCTATTTGAAGAAGAGTAAGTTATTATTTGTCTGAGTAGAAGACATGTCTCAGTATGCTACCCAATCACAAAAACATGCAGTTTCTGAAAAGCCGATATAACATTTCGCTGACACAGTTTTAAAGACGAGAGTCGAGATGACTTCATTTACTAGAACTAACTGCGGAGCAAGTGCGGGCAGGAGATGGAAACAAACGGAACGCAAGCTCCAGAAAGGCACCAACAGAAAAACCAAAATATATGGGATATTTGTAGACGTTTTGAAAACTGATTACCATAGGCTACTGGATGGCTTTCCCAATAGTAAAATTTAGTACCATTAATTCCAAATTTTTTTGGGGGGGTCTGAAAAGGGGTGGATTTGAAAGCGTCAGTCGATGCAATTGGAAGCTGGCGCACGCCGGAGATCCTTTGACTATTTTAAGCAAGCCAAGCTGTTATCTTCATCGGAGCTGGTCAAAAATGACATATTGTGGGTAGCCTAGATATGTTTCTTCTTAAAAGGCGAGCGTTACTGCATTTTTTGTATTTTTTTGGTGTTTTTTTTTCTTCAGTATAATAAACTCTTACCGGTGCGCCGCACCGCCTCAAAATCTTTTACAGGAAACGCAGCACCGCCCCGCACCGGCTTACTTTCAAGGCTGGTTTAAGTA
>CP045896.1:526141-537896 GCA_013387185.1 Caligus rogercresseyi
CAGTGGAGCAAGACGGATAAAAAAAGGGAGATCGATAGCCGTGCGGTTAAGGCGTGTTCAATTCTCAATGTTGGGGGCGCAGGTTTAATCCCGAGAGGTATGGTCATTTTTGGTCACCTCATGTTAAGAACCTAGTGTTCGAAGACTAATTTTAAACGCTATAATTGCTATTATATCCTTTTGGATGCAATTCTACCGAACCATATAAGGCAAAAAAAAAAAAATATATATCATATATATCAGATCCTCCATATATTCCCACTAAATGGTATTGATTGTAGGTATCTTCACTGTAAGGCCAGGTATCGCGCACGCTGCCGTCGAAATCATGATGGCCGGAATGTCTTCAATAACAATTACTCTGTCATGAGTTAATTTATCCGCCAAATAGCTGCGAATACTCGATAAAATTAGCTCCATAGCTCGTGTTTTCGCTGGAGCCTTTATGGAACTTAGTTTTGAATATAATTATGTCTGTGACAATTCTTTTTTCCACTCCTTTAACGTTGACCCTGACAAATTCCATTATGAAGAGGAGTGCAGGACAGTTGGCAAACGCATGGACCACTGAATTAAATAGTTGTCCGCAGTCTTTACATGGCCTATTAAAAACAGACATTTAGTAGAATTTTGGAGCTGGGAAGTAAATCTTTTTTTCATCAATAGTTTTCAGATAGAACTCATGAATTTCTGCAAGCTATCATCATAATAAGAATATCTAATTGGTTAGAAGAGGCATGGGATGGATAAAAAGGATGGACACAATAAGGGAAAATTATTATATTATTTTCTTAGGATGTCTCTCGTACATAAACATATATAATTTATTTGATTGATATAAACATACGCTTCCTTGATTACCTAGGCCTATATGACATATGTGACCCCTTAACTAAAAATCCAGCGAGGTTGAATAAAAATGATAAAACATGTCCTTATAATGATATTTTTTTTTTCATGGTTAAAATAATTTTATTCTGTTACTGGCAAAAAAGAATACAGTGTACAAAAAATACACTAAAAACATACAGAAACAATAAGAAATCAAATCTGGACAGTTACGTAATAAAAACATCAATGACATTATAGTTCAAATTACCGACCAGATAAAAACCATATATATAAAACAACAGTTGATAAAACTAATTTGTATTCAATACAAAACGGCAATGCATCTTAAAATCTTTCTGATGTGTTTTCCATAGAATTTTGAACTGTTTGGATAAAATTTAATGAGGTCTCCAGCCATTTCCATGTTGACGCTCCCAAATCAGGAATTTTGACCTCAAAAGCAGAGTATATTTTCCATCATTTGATGGTTGCTTAGAATAGTTAATGATTAATAGTACATAAAAATAAGGGCAAAGTTCCTTATAATAATGCCGAGTAACTCTTGTTATTTGAATACTATGACACTATATGTCATACAATAGTATTCAACATGGCATATGTATAAATAGAAATAATAATATAATAATTGTATTAATATCCCTACGAGGAAGGACGATACGTAATTAACTCATTCTTACTCATACAACATGGGCAAAAAAGATTTATTTTTAATATAGGACTTGTTTATTATTATGACAACTGTAAAATTAAAAAATATGAATACTTGTAAAGAAGTTCTTGGACACTAAATAATATACATTTTTTTTTCATTTGTATCTTCTTTTTCTCCTTCAGATCGTTAATTTATTGTCAATGGTGATGACAAAACAAATAAATTGTCGTTCCTTGCCTGAGTGAGAAACTTTGTTTCACTAAATTAATTTTGAGTAGTAATAATGAAAAAGTCCATACAAATGATTTGTAAAGTGAATGGATACACTATCAAAGGTACTATAATGCAACCTTTCATACTGTAAAGTACTTTTAAATGACTTCTTGTATCATAGAATCACGTTCTAGCAATTAAAGTCCACGTTGGCTATACTAAGAAATACGTCAAATCAGTAATAAAATTTCTTTCTTGGATTTGAGAAAGCTCATGAGAGTTTGGATCTAATGACAAACCTTTCCTATAGAAAAATTAAATTCAATAGATTATAAAATCAACAGACTTGTAACATCCACAAAATATTTGGCCTTATTTTTATGAATTAAAAAAGCTTTAAACAATTTTGAATGTTAGATTCCCGCGAGGAAAAGGTCTATATATATATATACTTGTTGACGTTCGCAAAAATTGTCGTTCGTTTGTCGTTCGCCAAAAGTTATGTCTGTCGTTCATCGTAATTTTAAATTGAATAGTTCGTCGTTCATAGTTCGTTTGTCGTTCGTCGTTCAGTTCGTTTGTCGTTCGCCATCTGAAAAAAAGTGACGACGTTTTTTAGAAAGAAATTTCTGAAAAAAGTGATGACGTTTTTTTAGAAAGAAATTTCTGAAAAAAATGATGACGTTTTTTTTAAAGGAAATTTGTCCCTTAACAATTAAAGATCTTGTATGTATATTTATATATATAATTGATTAAAAAGGGATTAAGTACTATGTTCACAAGAAAATAGCATTTCTGTGAAATATAAGCAATACAAAGACAATTTTAAAAAAATTATAATTTTTATTGACTTTACACATTGTATTAAGTACAGAAAAAGAGTTCACCTCTATACATGATTAAAAACAATGAAGGAGAAAAGGATCTGTCAGCTGCCTTTCTACTATGTCATCATATCAAGTAAATTGATGGCTCTCTTAAAAAGTATATATACGACTATTATTACTATTATTTTTTGTTAAAAGCAATTAATGTGTCATCCATTAGTATATAAAACGACATATGTAAGGCACAATATAAGAATAATAATCTCACTACAGGAAGAGAGGCCTCTTAATTCACTTACTCTCTCATATTATCTCGGAAAGATAATATGAGACGAAAATCGATAGTCTCTCAGGTTAAGAATGAAGGGAAACAGAAAAAGTTGTTTGCCATGTAATTAAGAATGATGATTGTATGCATGTTGACAGTGTTTAGTGGATAGAAAAAAATAGATGTTTGAGAGGACAATAAGGGCCTCTTGAGGTAATGTTTTACATAATCAGAATATAAAATGAAATATGTAGGACATAAATAAATATATGTATGGCATTGAATAAGGTAAATTTGATAACAAGCTCCTTGATAACGAAAGTGGTCTTAAAATGGCTATCCTACAGAATATAGTAACTAATTTACTTGGAACCTCCGATTCATTTTATAGCGTTACAGAAAAAGGAAAATTCTATCGCACTATTTTTAGTTTATTCAAAGACTTTTTCTGACCATCACGACAACGTGTTATTATTCTTGAATTCCTTCTCTTCCCTTGTTGATCAATTATAAGAATACTATAATATATATATATATATATATATATATATATAATATATATAATATATATATATATATATATATATATATATATATATATATATATATATATATTATATATATATATATCTATATATATATATATATATATATATATATATATAGTATATATATATATATATATATATATATATATTATATATATATATATATATATATATATATATATATACAAAGACACAAAATTTGTGACAAATAGGTACTGTGTCATCAATTTTTATATAAGAATGATCAATAAATGTATCTCATTCTTTATTCTCTTTGGTCTTATACGGTTCAATGGGATTGCATTTCCAAAGATATAAGTCAGCATTTTAAATCAGAAAAATGTGATATAAATCGTTTTTCAGTTAGAGAAATAATTATTGATATTCTTTTTGGGGAGATGAATTAGACATTATTTTGCATGAAAATGGACAAAAAAGATTATAAAAACGTTTATTTTAAAGTAAAGTATTATTTTGTCAATTGTGTTTTAAGGATTGACGATTGTTGGGTATGGGATCTTGTTCCTGATGCCAAGTTGATACTTTCTAAAGGACATAATTTTTGCATTGTCTGATCTATCGAAGATATATTGATAAGATTATGATGTCAATGGTAGTCCCTTTGAACTTATAAAAATACAAAGATGGTTGAAAATTAAGGTTATTTAAGGGTTTTTATTTAAGGATGTATTTGCTTTAATTTAAAAGTTCCACAAAGAAAGTATTTTATATAATATTAGTTTTGTATTTTAAAGTCTTGATCTCGTATTTGTCTTTTTTTAATAATTATTTATTTACATCTTCGAGGAAATAAAATATACAGTTTTTTTAGTAAATACATCTGTAAGGATGGGGGAGAGCAACTGTTAAAGGACATGAACATATCATAAATATGCTTAATAAGATATAAAAATATATAAATCACATACTTTGTAATAAAAACAATGTAAAAAACGGAAGGCGTACAAAAATAGGATGTTAAGGGAGAAGGTTGGGCACTAGAATTTACTATAAATCCTCTTATATTAAAGTTTCTCAAAAGCAGTAGCTCCTTGTCGATCCAAGTATCGAGACCAGTTGGGATCGCTCTGTTTGCAGACCGTGCCGCGTAGATGAAGAGTAGGAGTTTTGTAATGTATCTTATTAAAGTTTTCGTTTGAGGGGGATAGCATCACCAACCATTCATACATGGAGATGGAAGTTTCTTATTTGCTCCGAAGCCATATTTATAACATGATTAATTTTTATAGAGTTATAAAATAAATGGCATGATGTTTCCGTTTCTTTGCAACAGAAATTGCAGTTCCTTTCAGCTTTATTCTCCATTGATTTATTGGTGAACAGAGAAAATGTCGACATTCTGTATCGGAACCATTTTCTTTCCTATTGTGAGGTGTTACCAAAGAGTTTTTTCGATCCCCTGATAACCTCCCCGCTGTCATTACATCCAAAACGTTGAAGTCTTTTTTTCACCAGATCTACCGATGTTTTTTTAATGACACTTTTGTTAATTGAATAGTAAATGTTTTTATTGGAAACATTTATCAATGCAATATAAAAGGGAGTTGGGGGGCAGATGAACAGAGTATTAAAAACATCCTTGACTCTATTGATTCTTTTCAGTTGTAGGAACATCTTAGAACAGGTTTGATCCAGATCTTACTAATTTGGCCCAACGAAGTTAAATAGTTTATTTTGAAGAGCTCCTCTACCGTGTAGAACCTTGGATTGTAGTTTAAGGGTTCGTTTGCACCCAAAAAAAGGTAGAACAAAGCCAATTGATGACTTCCACGAAGTGGTCATCTCCATCCAGTATTGGTTATATTTGATGGAAGTAGTAAACAGTTCTTGGGGTCCCATAAAAACTCTTTGTGAAGTTTATAGCCGGTTTATTTTTCAAAATTCTTCTTAGTTTTTGAGCCCAAAGTCATTGTTACTTTTTAATCTATGGAGCCACCCTAAATTAAAGTTTTCCATAAAGATTCATGGTTTTTTTACCCTAAGCCCCATTCGGAGCGTGGAGTAAACAAACGGTCACTTGATATGTACCCTCGTTTATTGCTCCAAATGTATCGCAGTTGAATGGTCTGAAGCTTTTCCGAAGTATCTTTTGAGTATGGGATAATCTAAGCAGATGCACCACTTTGGGTATTGCTAAAGAATTCCAAATATATATTATATTGTTCATTTATAAATAAATTATAAAAGCCAAGGAATGTAATTAAATAAAAGATTATAAAAATTGAAATAAATATTTGTAAGTGGCCTGTCAAAAGAAGGTTTGTATTAAGACCAATGCGTTATTTATTGCATATTTCTAGACTTGTAGATCTTCGTGGAAAGTCTAGACATTAAACATAAACTCTTCTGAGTTTTTCTCTACTTAACAGTAAAATAAATATGTTTTTACCATTTGATATTATAGAAGGCATATTTTTAATTGTGTTTGTGTTATTTTTCCGTTCATATTCCATTTTTATCTCTAAAATATGTTTATATGTACACTAAAATGTTATATCTCTGCTTTGTATGTGTGAGGGGGGTCAATTTATCACGCTATATTATAAATATTACAACAAAACCATTTTCTTTGTAGATTCCTTTGCAATATTCAAAGCTTATATTCCCTTCAGCCCATCTCAAACTAGCCAATGACTCCCTACACAAAACAGCCTCTCATCTTCCTCCAAGATCTCCTTGGCCTGCATCAACGACTCCCTACTCATTCCAACCTCTCATGATCAGGATCAAAATAATCTACTGGACATTGTCTGCTCAGCTGGACTTTTATTTACCCAAATCCGGGCGAGGAATGGCCCACAGGCTGCACTGAGCGTGTTGAGAAATGTAAGGATGTCGAGGGAATAATTCGTCCATGATATCGGGGAGTAAGGAGATACTCATATCAGAGTCGGGGACTTTCTCCATTATCGTTGCGCTCATGGTTTCTTTCTGGATGTCGGGGTGGAAGTTAACAGCTTCCTATGCTTACCGAATGCTTCCTTTAGTGGAAATGTCTCTGATGTGTCTGTTTGTGTGCGTAACAACACCAAATGTGTTGTACCAGAGAAAATGAGAGAAGATGGGGATTTGGTTCGGTATCCATCTTTCGAAGAAATGGTGGTTGGTGACGTGATGGAAGTGAGATGCAAATCGCCGAATGAGTATTTAGATGATGTATGTCCGAGGTTATCAGAGCACAATTATTTTAATAATATTCTTATTTATATCCTTTTTATCACATCCCCTGTAGGCATTTTCATTTTTTTTTCTTCATATGATTTTATAGAGTTGAAATTTAAATTATATTACGTAAAAATAATATTAAATTATAATAATTATGCACTAAAAATCAATGTCATAAATAATAAACAAAAGTAAATTCTATACAAAAAAAATAACTGCTTATCATAGAATATTAAATGTTTAGAAACAAATCGACTGAATTGGAAACTTGAGATTTCTTTGAATGACGAAGAGAAAACTTCAAATAGAGGAACTCGGAGCCAGAAAACAAGTGAAGAACGGTTTCATTCTTTATTTTTATACGTTGTTGTTTTATACATTTATTTTCAAAATCCTGAGATTATTTAGGGCATATTCAGTATTTATGAGAGGTTCTCAAGGATCAGATATAAGATTTCCAAATAAGAGAGTTCCCAGCTCACCCTTGAAATCATTTTCGAGCTTCTAGCTTAAACCTCAATATAATTTTTGGTGTGGAGTCCTAATTCAATTTTGAAAATAATATGACTATTTCACCCAAAAATCTCAAAAAAACAACTTTGGAGTATATTTGTAATATAATGATCCTTTTAATTAATTATGGAAGTAAATTTACTTCCTTTCTGAATTAGAGAGTCCTAAGCCAGAGCTTCCAGTCTCCATTTATTACCCGAATCAGTCAGAGGATATAATGGTAACTTCGCAGTTAGGATCTTATCAACTACCATATGTTTAGGGGTTGTTTTTTGGTAACAAACATTTAATTATGTTATAGGAAGTTAAGAATTCACATAAAACGAAATATTTTGATAAGTTATTCATTTATTGACTCTTTAATTTCATACTTTTTAAAAAGATATACATTTTCTAATCGAACTAGGGCTAAATATTTTATGTTTTTCATACACTATCCCAGTTCGTCCGAAAAGAGTTTCGAACATAAAACAAATCAATATTATGTAAAGAAGCAATTTTCTAGTGGGTATATCATTTATATGTTAAGGTTTATGATAAACCTTAATCTAATTAATTTTTCTCTACTAAAATATAGAAAAGGATTTCTTTTTTAGATCTACAAAGAATCCATCCAAATACTCTGCAATTCTACGGATGAATCCATGGAGGGCATTTTGGTCAATTATCCCCCGGAGGACCCAAGTGTGCCCCTAAACCATGCTTTTGCCCAGGCATATCATCAAGTCTAAGCCCCACTCAGGCTCTCGATATCTTAAGTGCTTCATGTCCGAATGAAAACAATATTCAATATATGAAGACGGAGAGTTTGCTGTGCCCTCAAGGAACGTCTGTGGATCTCATGATATTAAAAATGCCTCAAATGCGTCTTCGTGCACATGTCTTGGAGCTAATAAGGGTTTGCTAAATCTGAGATAAATCATGTTATCGTGATTGGTATAAATAATTTATAATTTAGAATTATCCCTGGCATTGATGACCTATCGCATTTCACGATGTCCTGGTCTGAAGAACTACGGAAAGTTGGATCTGATATGTTTATGTTGAAAAAGGAGACCATCGAAAAATCTGTAAGTCCATTGTTTTTCCATTGCATTATTTTGATATATACATCAACTTATAC
Organism: Caligus rogercresseyi; assembly: GCA_013387185.1. Classification (NCBI taxonomy): domain Eukaryota; kingdom Metazoa; phylum Arthropoda; class Copepoda; order Siphonostomatoida; family Caligidae; genus Caligus; species Caligus rogercresseyi. Next base: position 534,324 of record CP045896.1, read on the forward strand.
TATCTTTATATAATAGCATATGAGAAAAAATAGTTGCATATATTTGCATATTGTTATGTAAAGTTTGTCGAAAGTTTCTTATAATTAAAGCTTTGACGTCAAAGAGAGTTTTATAATTAAGTATATAGGAAATAGTTAGTTGGTTGACTTTCTTCTATACTCATTTTTTGTATTGAAAATGTAATTTTCCTATATGATAATGTCCAATAAAAAAAACTTTTTTCATATTTGTTTCAATAGAATAGTATCCAACAGTATATAAATAAGCATTATAGCGTATAAAATTATTATTGTTTTGTCCTCATGTTCTTCAATCCAGTTCATTATCGAATCCTTTGCTGGGATTCCTCACAACTGTTAATATTCATCGAATAAAGCAACTAATTAAGATAAAATTATTTTGTTTACTCATGTATGTGTCATAAATGGATCATGTTTCCGACTATTGGACGTAGAAATAGAAAGAAAGCAGTGAATACAAATAAAAAATAATGTTCGTTGGTGAATTTACGAAAGCAGCCTTTTTCTCTATCCTTAGCAATGGCATTATGAATTCCGATAGGAACTTGAGCCTAAGAATCACTTTCATCTTATGTCACCTGATATTATTATCATTATTCAAATAAAGGAACTAATTGTCCTGAACGATAAAGAGGTCCTCGCCCTATGACGAGTCGACATTAAAAAATGAAATATATTTGTTGACAAGTAAAAAAAGATATTTTTTTGTAAGCATTTATAAAAAAATATTTATGAATCTTACTGATCCGTAACTTTATATCTCCACCATTTGGCATCCCTATGATGTTTATACAAATAACATATCACTTGACTCTTCATTTTAAAAACAAATAAGCAAAATGTATTTGTCCCAATGGGTGTTTTAAAAAGCGGTACACCAACAACAGCTGATATAAAAAATATATAAGATATATGTCATATATATATATATATATTTATATTAGGGCTGTTCTTATTTTTCAAATGTTTTGAAATGTTAGCAACATTGTGGATTTTCTGTTTCTTGTGATAAAGAAGACGACATACAAAGTTTGAACCAAATCGGTCAACATTACGAGGTCGCACAACGAGGTCAAAGTTTTAATTTTTTAGTAAAAATATAGTTTTTCCGCAAATTTCTTGAAAATGGTGGACGTTACAGACTTCAATAATAATTATTAATTTAAAGGAAATATAATTTAATGTTTTGATGTTTTTTAATAAAACAAAGTTTCCAGTAAAAACAAAGAAAAAATGGAGTGTGTAATGTTAGCATATTTCATAGCTTTATTGTATCAATTAACTTCACTCGCCTGTAGAAGATGACTTGTTCGGTTCAGAGTAAAATAGTATTTTTAGTTTAGTACCTTTGGATGATAAATCCAAAATGAAAATTGATCTTTTGATATGAGAATATACAATTACCATTGGTAACTGCTGTTACTCTTACCTGGATAGAAAGAGAAAAAAAAAGAAGGGAGATGTGAGGCAAAATCTTCTCCCTTCTTTTCTTCTCTTTCTATCCAGGTAACACAACACAGTTACCAAGTGAATTGTATATTCTCATAAAAAGATCAATTTTTTTGGAGAGTACGTGCAAAATGTTGCTTATTTCTCTTAAAGTATAGCGATTTTTAGAACACCAAACATATCAATGAAAGCTTTAATACTACTAAATCATGTCAATTTAATAAGTAGAGAGTTATATGTACATTAAAAAAACATATCTCGCGTACAAAATGACGCATATAATGGATTATAAATGCGTCAGAGACAAAGTAAAATTTTGAGAGGATACCTTGACGCAAATCTAAGAAACACATTATTATTTTTTTTTTTCATAATCGATTTCTTATAGGTCAATACAGGCTCTGAATCATATGAGTAAAATCAGATTGTACTGAATTCTGAACTGATAGAATGCAACCAAGGTCATTTTTGGATTTATCATCCAAGGTTTACTAAACTTAAAAATACTATTTTACTCTGAAGCGAACAAGTCATCTTCTACAGGCGAGTGAAGTTAATTGATACAAAAAAGCAATGAAATATGCTAACATTACACACTCCATTTTTTCTTTGTTTTTACTGAAAACTTTGTTTTATTAAAAATATCAAACATACGTCTGGTAGTAAATTAGATTTTCTTTAAACTAATAATTATTGTTGAAGTCTGTAACGTCCACCATTTTCAAGAAATTTGCGGAAAACTATATTTTTACTAAATTTTTAAAACTTTGACCTCGTTGCGCGACCTCGTAATGTTGACCGATTTGGTTCAAACTTTGTATGTCGTCTTCTTTTATCACCAAGAAACAGAAAATCCACAATGCTAACATTTCAAACATTTGAAAAATAAGAACAGCCCTAATATATATATATATATATATATATATATATATATATATATATATATATATATATATATATATATATATACCATAATAGTTGAGGGCTCTGACTCACATGATAAGAAATGTCATTAGGGTTAAACCAGGGGGGGGCAGAACTCATGTAAACAAAGAGGGATATTTCCAATAATAAAAATCAAAAAAAATTGACGTCATCACTTAGACGATTTGCCTGTATATCTAATACCTACACCATCTAAATAATAACAATGTGTTTAAATATTTAATATTATGGTGGACTAATATCGATGAAGTCCCACAACCTCGTATATAATTTCATATAAAAATAAGATTTTCATGACTCTGTGTAACTACATTCACATGATTTTCAGCAAAAAAAATGAAATGGTTTAATAATATGTTTTTGCATTAGATTTTCAATTTTCAGGCCGAAACTCAGCCAATTTATTAACATCTGAAAAGGTTTGATTATTTTATATTTTCACACGTCCATAAAAGTAGTAGTAGTCCTTTCTATCAAACAGACAGAAAGATAACGAGAGAAAAGAAAGTGAATATAGATATTTTATGCCATAAATCATAACAAATCGATAATGTGACGTCATGTGTGACGTTTTCAGTTTTTCTTTTCCCATCAGAGGAATCTAAACATTGCGTTCTGCGCATCTTGTATTATCTATTATCTTTGGGGTTAAACCCAGGGGGTTTAGTTTACATAGAAGATGAAAACAGTTCACATATTTCATTTTGTCCTAAGCAGAGGCTTTTATAAATAAAGGCGACTTAGAAGCAGGGTGGAAATATTATTCATATAGACTGGATCTACAGTCGTGCAAATATATATATTTCAAATCATGGCAAGTGAGTAATGGAGCAAATATGTGGATAATAAATAACAATTTAGAGCAAAATGATGTACGGGTCTGTGAGAGAGCTAGCACATTTAAGGGTTCAGATGTATTTTTATTGCTTCATTCTCAGAGCATGAACAATAAAGTAATCGAATTTATATACATTTTTATCACCCCCTCATTATTTCGTTCCTTCGTGAATGAAATCATTTGATTATATTATTTTTTATTAAAACGTGAAAAAGAGCATTTGAGGGCCATGATCTTAAACAATAAAAGACTCATAGTGGTATAAAAGTTTGAAGGGGTGTTAATAACAAAGAGTTTTGTAAGTGGTTTATTTTTCATTT
>CP045896.1:537996-599287 GCA_013387185.1 Caligus rogercresseyi
TATATTCAGGGAACCTAAAACTCAAGTATAAAAAAAATCCTAGCTCCATTGTCGAGCTAATAATAAACATTAAACAAAAATATAATAATAAGTATCTAATAATTGAGATGGGGATGGATAGTCTTAGGCATGAAAATAGTATAAACAAGGTCTGATGTTCCCCTGTTCTGTCATGCAGGTACATTGGTCACGAACGTCTATCTCCAGTACTCCCTTTTATGCTAGACTATCGTGTTTAAACATGGGGATAATATGTAAGGTCATCAGTACATATACATCAACTTTTTTTGTTCCTATATAGCCCCCCCCCCCCTCATCAGTGCGATCTTTACCTTGAATAAATAAAACTATTTGAATCATATAAAATTATTCATTAAAAAACTAGGTTTTATTATTTCATCATTTATTCAAAAGTTTAATTTCATAATTTCAACGAAAACATAAGCACCAAAGACTAATGTAAGTAAAATCGCACTAATGATTATTTTAATTTACAATCTAATCTTAGGGCTTCAACTAAAAGCACTAATTTCCAATCATAAATACAATTTAAAAAAAACTTCAATTTCATATGAACTTGAAACAAAATAACATAAGTTTTGAATTTAAAAAGTATTAGTAGCTATTCTAATTTTTATTATTGTAATAATGTCTTCCTTTGGATAGAGGCAAAAGAAGGGAAGTATTGATTTCCTTCGAAGCCAGAGTTCATGTGTATCGAAAGGGAGGGAACCTTCAGATCCAGGGCCGATAGGAGTACAGGTCTAATATCCGACGATTCCATAGGGTCTCCAAAAGTAATTCGCTTCGCAATTAAAGCTTTGGCAAAGGTTTCTTATGAAAATATATATAAGTATCTAGTTCATTCCTTTTTCAAACCAAAATGGAAATCCAAATATAATTCAATGCTGGAGAAAATTAATTATCAGCCATGAAGTGTGTGTGTAAAATTTGTTTATTCGTAATACGATAAATGTATATGCCAAGAAGTTAAATACATTTTCATTACTTTTGATTAAAGTAATAAATGCGTTATATCGAAGAAAAGTTTAATAAAATGTAAATAAAGCTTTTAAATTGAATAAAATGTAGTCAAAAGGAAGGGTATCAATTGATATAAGGAATATACAGCATATATAAGAACACAATTTAAATAGGTGTCCATTTACTGTTCTATTAGTCTCAACAGAGCCATAGAATAATTATAAAGAAGTATGTACAAAATATATAATTTGGGTATTAATTTCATTCTCCCACAACTCTCAAATGCGTCCCTGTGCATAATATCTTTTAATTTTGTGCCAGATATTTTATATAATATAAAAAGGAGAAGTAATAACACGCTCAGAGAAGAGAGAGAGTTGCAAAGGAAACATTTTTTGTATCGTCAGATATGAAGAGATAACAAAAACATTATAATTTGAAACGGATTATTAGGAAGAAAAATATCGATAGAATAATATTAAAGTATTATACAATATCACTTTCAAGCCCGGCTGTAGAGTTTTAAACATCAACTCAGAGATAAGAATATCATCCTTAAAAAAATTATCATCACATGGATTTCGATGCCCTTTGCGAATCCTTTGAGTTGACTTATCCAAGAACAATAGCAAGGTATGAACTTAATAAAACAACTTTTCATACTAACTGCCTCTATAAACCCCAGTTAAAGACAACAGATTATAGATTGTACTCCAACTAGGGATAACCAATTGGGAATCTCCTTCCAAACTGATTATTTCTTGAAAGTAAAGAAGATACAATAATAATAATAATAAAAGAGCTTCATTATGTAATAAGCATCTCTTCACCTACAGCTATTTGGGTGTGAATAACTTATCAGATAGAAGAAATTCGTGATTCTTAAGAACACGAATTGTATCATTGATCTTTTACGATACATGAATAAATTTCCTCACATAACTAATTAAATACAATAATCTCCTCACAGATAAGAAGGGAGTAACCGTGTTGTATCGTGTCCCACCTGTAATTGAATCATCGCTATGACCATCATAAGTTGAATTATAAGAGAGAGATACCAAATGAGAAAAAAAAATTGTGAGTTCGAAAGATTTTTTTTTATAATCCTATTTAATAACAAAAAAGACTAAGGCTGCAGCTATTTGTATGATGTTGATGCATTTACATAAAATAGCTCGTGGCTCTTATTGTGTGTTCATTACTCGTTCTATTATTATTATTAGATAAAGCAATAGGGCGAGCGGAGTGTGTGAGAGAGATGTGTCGATAGCTTTATGGGTGTAAGCTATAGAAGCATAAATCATTCAGAGGAGGCTAATTTACTAGTCGGAAGGGTAAATTTTTAACTTTGATAAGTCTTCCTATTTTTTATTTTAAGGAGGGAGAATAAGGAAAGGATGAGGAATAAATTAGGTTTGATCTCACTTGACTGAGATAGCCAATCACGAGAAAATGAGAAATGGTGAAGATGGTGGTGTACATGTATATTTGGTCATGAACGTCTACTGTGTCTCAGTAGCATGTGGGCAATAATTGAGTGGAATAATCTCTAATTATAAATGTATGAGTATTGTCGTGGCAAAAAGATACTATCACTTTTTGAAAAAAGAAGAATTGCTTGGCGGTGATTGGATTACTTGCCTTTGGTGAATAATATATACAAGGAATGTATTGGACTTTTTGTATGAGTGTTTTTTGAAGGGGATAGGAGCATCTATCAAATAGACTTGAACATCAAATTATTTATGCTAAAAATAAACTGCTTGAACCACATGGCAATAACGACTATAGAAGGAAGTTGAAATACTTTCAAATTAATTTTAAATGGGACTCTGTGACGTAAAAAGTTATAATTTAAATTAGCATCTTCATTAACGATACAGACTTATTCAAAAAACTGGTTACAAGCCTTAGTACAGGTTCAACACGGGCTCCTAAGGGTTTTGATTACATGTGCAAGAAATATAATACCTAGAGATTACAATAATTTCATTGGTTACCCTGACCATCATAATAAAAAAGTATTGGACCTCCGGATCCCTTCGGTCACGGACAACTCGTGGACGCTAGCGGCGATTTGGTGAAATATGTCCCCTCCCGTTCCAAGTCTTAAGAGATGCTTTAAAATTACTTTTAAAGAAATTTAAAAAAATTAAATGATCCTTTACACTTCGTTTTAGTATTTATGTTTTAATAGTTAAGTTTTACTTTGGAGAAATAAAGTAGTATGTTCATGTATGTTGCTATACTTATGAACTAAAATGTATTGTTTTTTCCTTATTAGCATCCGTTTTATATATTGTTTTGTATATAAATTTTAGCATGAACTGTTGAATGAAAAAATTAAAAAAAGTATAATGGTGACAATGATTTGTTTTGTCCATAATCATTATAAAAATTAAAAGAATAAAAATCAATGGATTGTGCCATTATAAATAAAAAATATGGTAAAATATAGTAACTAGCCAATCCGATATAAGAGAAAAAATGTATTATATATGTGACAGAAGACAGAAGAGAATAGACATATGTACACAACTAAAACATCCTTTTTTACAACAAATATTTAGAAAGCTGTCCGCTTGACTTCTGGTAATGTCTTTGTCCTCTGAGTTCTACGGAAGAATTCCAGACTGCTTCTTCGTGTATACTGTCAAATCTACATGTGGCATGTCATCTAGAGTCAGCGCGCGTGTCCTCGTATTGTCCAATCCCCTGAGGATGAACAAAGAGTTCCTGGAATTAATGACAGCCTTCCATACTGTGTTCAGACTGTGGTACCACAAGTTCAATAACAGAAGCTTTGTTGAAGAGATCATGATTTTGAACATTCAATGAATTATGCCTTCCAATGATCACCCTCGCAAGTTCATGTGTTTGGTCGGTCACGTGATCGACTCACTCGGTCGATCTAAAAAAAATGAACCGCTTTTAATAGTATATCACTTGACTCGGTCCACCATCGATCCGGGACTAAAACTAATACTAATAAGAAAATCAAATATATGTATTTTTCCGAACGTTTAATCCTGCCTAGTCTCACAAGAAGTGGCCAAATGAAGATCAGTTCACAGAAGAGAACTACGTCTTACATGCTATCAAGTAGGGAAGAAATGGGCTTCTTCTTGTGTCTACATGAAAAGGATTGACTTCTCTATGGTCTTAATTGAGACTTCTCAAATGAAATGGTTCTCAATGAAAAAAAACCAGGCATATGCACTCTTCCCAATTGAGTAAGGGATTTTCGTTTATCATTGGAAGAAGATTTGTAGATGAACCTAATCAAAAGACAAATCTATCATTAAAGTTACGGAGTTTAATATGTGAATTTTATATGTTCATTTACTAACAAATTTAAAAAAAGATATGTGCAGCCAAAATGTCTTCATTTTTTCTCCTTATTAATACCCATAACCAAAATATTTATTATTTTTTTAACTTTTATTACCGCCCGAAGGAGGTATTGTTTTCACTGGCTGTTGGTTGTTGGTTGGTTGATTTGTTTGTCAGCAGGATACTCAAAAAGTACGGAACGGAATTCGGATGAAACTTTGTGGAGTTGTTGGAAATGGCAAAAGAAACAAGGGATTAAATTTTGGCATCTCTGAGTGCATAATACGATGCAAAATGACCTAAATACTAATAAATATTTCAAGTTAGCCTACTCTGCCAATAGTGTCGCGTGTGCTGTAAAATAGGTTGCCGGGAGCGATTCCTCTCGTATTACGTCGAGGGGAACCCTCCCTTGTCCCTCTACGCCGCCCCAGTCGTGAAAAATCCGCCTCGGAAGGCTCATAAGGACCCCGTGACGGCGGAGGTTTGCACTATCTGAGTGTATATATGCCTCTAGTTATTAATATATTTATGACAATGTAGCATTTAAAGATTTGATGTCCATAATGCATACGAAAAAAAAACGAATTCCACAATTAAACTTCTCATAAAATTTTTCGACTAAAATTGACTGTAGTGCAACACACATCTTCTTTTTATGTGACGTCACGCATTTTCTTTTTTTAATTCTATAGGTCCAAGCTACAGTCCATCGACTTATTAATATGGAGTGATAGATAGTTCAATAAGGTTCAATAACACATCATAAAGAACCATTTAATCTAATTTAGACATGTTAACTTCAAAAAAGCATTTTTCTATCGTCCCTTTCAAGAATAAAGACTATATTTATTTATAGATGTTCTAAAGAGAGGATACTTTTTATAATTCTAGATAATAATTTATTCATAGTTTCTTTGAAAATATAAAGATTTATATGCTTGTATCCCTTATAGTAGTAGTAGTAGTAATAAAAATTTAATGATTAACATAAGAAACTTCTATGGCAAATGAGCTAGAAAGGATTTTTATGCTAATTTGAAGCAAGAAAACTTTTATGAATTTAAAAAGAAGTAATATTAAATGGATTAAAACTATGAAGGATATTTTTGTTTTATACTCATATATATTATATATATATATATATATATATATATATATATATATATATATAATATATATATATAATATATATGTGTATAATTAATTTCAATAACAGATTAACTCTAAAAATTAGAATAAATATGTAAATGTATCATCTTTGGTACCTGTGATTCATACAATACTGTAGGCTGCTCTAGACATTGTGATAAATGATGAGAACGTAATCACAAAACCTTTCAATGAACGGGTAGTAACATTTCACTAAAGTATACATCTTTATATATTTTATATTTTATACAATATTTACAATAGAAAACCGCGGAAATAAAAAACCATTTATATTGCTACAATTATTTATGATTGAGTCGTTTTTTAAATGACCGTTGGGTTAGTTAAGTAAAAAGTTATTAACTAAATATAGTCTATTTTTTTACTAAGACTTACCCTAATTAATGAAGGGTTTGTATAATTAACAAATTACCTTGTGACGAAAACAATAATGCAAACGATAACGAAATTACGGAAATGACTGTTTTATATTCAAAATTACTAGAACTTTATTAATATATTGCACTATCTCAATACTTAGTGTAAAATACTATATAAAAGGTATAAATGAAGGGTTAAAGAGGCAAGGATAATTAATGTCTACATCAAACATATATAAAAGGTTTTTTTTTTTATATAGTGTATTAAACAAATAATTTTCCATATCAATGTCATTAATACACTGTGGGTCTTACGATTTTTGTCAAACGGGTCGTCCTACGTGTCAAAATGATATATCTTATCATAAGCTTTAAAATGAATCAACTTTTTAGTTTTTCAAATATTTTTATCTTTTATAAGGATTGTCCAAACAACCATTTTGTATCCGATTCTTTTTAGATCCTCATAGGGGATTGAATATCAATATTCTAGTTTGTATTTTCAAAATATAGATTTATGGGTACGGTTACTTCGATATCCTACCTGAGCTAGAAACAAAGAGAAACACACTTCAACACGGCCATCGTGCTAACATTCCTCACAAACCTCTATATTATTGTACTTATTATAGAAGATCTGGATCCGCGAGTCCCGTTGAACATATCATGAGCCGGATGTCAGTGCTAGGAGCGACAACATTGATGAAGGAGCTCCCAAACGTCTCGTCTCCTCATCCGATCATTGAGGAGGAGGATGAGACGAGACAGGAACAAATATAATGACTGGAATCATGCCACCCGTCCACTCCCAGTCGAGAATTTGATCCCAAGCAATAATGAATCAATGTAAACAATAACAATAATAAGAACAAGGCAGAGCACTCTGGATGACGAATACTTTTTCCTTCTTCTTCTATAATAAGTACAATAATAGAGAGGTTTGTGAGGAATGTTAGTACGATGACCGTGTTGAAGTGTGGTTTGTCTTTGTCTAGCTCAGGTAGGAGATCGAAGTAACCGTACCGATTTATGTTCCAAATAGTCAATTTTTATTTTGAAATTGAATTTACTGGCATTAATCTAAAGCTGGAATTTTTTATGGTCTTTATTTCAAATTGTCTTATATAAAAACTGTACAATTTTAAAAAGCAGGTAAAATTGCATAAAAAAAATACATAAATAAACATTAAAGTTAAAAATACTTAAAAGTCTGAAGAATTCTTGTCTTATTTCATAATAAATTATGTAAAAAGGTGTATAAAATATGTGAAAGAGTCCACGGAGCTGCTTGGGCATTTCTGGAATGCTAATGATGAATCAAACCACTTTTACGACCTCCTATATTCCTCTTGACGCAAAGGAAAACCATTTTCTCTTTTTTCCACATAAAATACTACAACGGATACATAAAATTTATTCGAATAATAGGCGTTTATCTCACCATTATCACCATCGCCTTTCCTCCTCCATCCTTAAAAACAATTGTGGAAGAGGCAATTAGGGTTTCATTCGAATTTTATGTCATATATAATAGATATCTACATTAGGGGGTATTATAGAAACCTAATATTAAGATATCAAAATTAACTCCCCGCGAAAGTTGCGTCATAAGAAACTAAATGATAGTAGAAAATGGATTTTAGTTTGACCCCCCTTACCCCCCCCCCCTCCACAAATTGCGTTCAAATATTTATTTATGAAGCAAAACTTTTTGTTATTACTTATTGGGGAAAATTTTAGTTTTACAAGATTTAGCAATGATCAATTTATGATTTGTTATTATTTGCAAATTTTCGTCAAATAATATAGTGCCAATAATGAACATAAGTGCTGACGCACCAACCATTTTTTAAATAAACAGCTCCTATAGGGTTCTTTTATAGTTTTAAGAAGGAAAAGGAAAAAGAAGGTATCGTGTTGATGTTTTAATTTATTTTTAAATACGTTTACTTTTCACATCTTTCGAGGGGCGTGTTTTTTTTTTTTTTTTTTTTTTTTTTTTTGCCTTATGGTTCGATGAATTGCATCCGATAGGATATTAATAAGCATTATAGCATATAATTAGTCTATCGAACCTAGGATCTTATAATGAGGTAGACCAAAAATGACATCCTCTCGGGATTCGAACCTGCGCCCCCACATCGAGAGTTGAACACGCGGGGCGTTAAATTTTGATATTTAATATTAGTTTTCTATAAGACCCCCTAATCTACATATATACTCACCCACTAGCAATTTCAAATTTACAAAAATATATACAATTAGGTTATTTGTGTATCTTAACTGGAAAATAATAGCATTAAAGAAGGGGCGTGAAAGTGATTTGCATTACAGGCTTTGGGAGCAGAGGCAAAGTAATTTGAATGTAAGGTTTTATATCTGCGATCTGAATATGTGGGTAGGTTCCTTGGTGATTATAGAGGTTCCGGGATTCTATGGATAACATTACTTCATTATTGAAAGTTAACATATTTTAAAGGAGTTTTGTATTTAGCCTACTATTTTTGGTCTACGTCATTGAAGAGATCTGGGTTCGATAGTCTAATTTTAATGCTAAATGCTTATCTATATCCTGTCGGATACAATTCTATCGAACAACATAGGCAAAAAAAATGTTATTTCTTGTCAAATCATGTCATTATTAAAGTATATACCGAAAAGTGTACACGTTCTTCAATGCATTCAGACTAAAGTTTTTATGGATTTAAACAAGCGATTCTCAAGGCCTTTTAAAATCGTAAATATATACTCGTACCAATAGAAGATGAGAATACAAATTATTGACTTTTGGAAAGAATTATAAAAGACAAAATAATATGATGAAGGAAATGAAAAGTTAGTGAGTGCTACAGTAATTTATAAGATTAAAAAAGAGATTTGAGACTACCATATATTCCTAGTTTTAAATATTTTCTCAAAGTCATCAGCTTATATATATATATATATATATATATATATCAGGAAACGACCGGGTACCCGACCCGGCCCGTCCTGGCTGTTTTTTTGAGCGTTCCGGCCCGGTGTCCCGGTTTTTTTATCACGGGCCGGACTTTAATATTTTTTCAATATTTCGTTTGCCATTTAAAAAAAAAATTGTTAGAAAGGAATTTTTCGAAATACTCTTTTCTAAAAAAAGTCGTCACTTTTTACTCCGCCGAAGGAAGTATTGTTTTCACTGACGTTGGTTTGTTGGTTGGTTGGTTTGTTGTTTGTCTGTCAGCAGGATAACTCAAAAAGTGTGGAACGAATTCGGATGAAACTTTGTGGAGTTGTTGAAAATGCCAAAGAAACAAGTGAAAAATTTTGGCATCTCTGAGTGCTTCTTTAAGATGCAAATTGAGCTAAATAATAATAAATATTTCAAGTTAGCCTACTCGGCAATAGATGTCGCTGTGCTCTCCTCTTGATGACGTCAGTTTCTTTTTCTTTCCATGTACCTCTAGAGTGTAAACAATAAAGGAGCAGTATGTAGAGTAAAGGGACAGTGCGTAGAGGGTTGGAAATGACAAAAAGACAAAGTGATCATTTGGTGGGGATCGGCGGAGGTTGGGATTCTCGGAGTGCTTCTAGTTTGGAAATTATTTCTAAAAAAGGCGTCACTTTTTTGGAGTTTCTTTTTTATAAAAAACGTCACCACTTCAGAATGTCGAAGGAACAAAAAATTATATTAAAAAATTCAAAAATATATAAAATCGTTAGTTGCAACAAAAAAATTACGACAAACTCTTACATCGAGGTCGAAGACCTAAGGGCAATAATCATTGGAGCCGCCGCCCGCTACTCAGCTCTGCAAATTAAGATTCCGAACGCAACATCAGATGATTGGAAATGGGCTGGAAATGTCGTCCGATTCGTACCATCGAGATCAATTCATTTTTTAAAATCAGCCAAGAGGATCTTAAGAAAATATCGTCACTTTTTAAGGAACAAATAAGTTGTCATTTTATATTAAGGTCATCACTTTTTAACAGTAAATTTGAACTATAACGTTCATTCATGTTTTTACGCAACTGTTGAAGAGAGTTTTATTTATTTATTTTAATATATTATTTATTTTATTATTTATTTGTATTTTTAGTGTAATTTGTATTGCATTGTATTCTTTGTTACAAATACTGATAAAACTTCGTGACCGAAAAAAAAAAAAAAAATTAAGTCCCAGCCCGGGTCCCGGCGAAAAAGGTGTCCCGGCCGTTTCCTTATATATAATATATATATATATATGTATAATAATATATATGTATATTAGGGTTGTTCTTATTTTAAGAACCTCGTTGCGCGACTCGTAATGTTGACCGATTTTGTTCAAACTTTGGATGTCGTCTTCTTTATCACCAAGAAACAGAAAATCCACAAAGTTGCTAACATTTCAAACATTTGAAAAATAAGAACAACCCTAATGTATATACATATATATATATATATATAGATAGAGAGAGAGAGAGAGAGATGCAAATAAACTTTTCTTTCAACCAAGTGATAATGTATAAATATATCTGTTCATATAACGCTTTCCATACGGAGTAAAAAGATGATATACAAGTTTAAAATATATTGCTTCAAATTAATATCGTGAAGGTAGACACATGTGTTGAAAATTGCTTCAATATGAATATATTCATATTATATCAAAGGACTGTATATAACATTATATTAAAGTAGGATGATTAGGAAAATTTATAGAGTTGGTATGAAATATTCGTAATATCAATAATAATTGATTCATAAAACAAAATTAGGCTTATCCCTTTTTTTGATGGGTTGCTTGTCTTGTAAAATAAAAATTAATATTTTTGAGAATGAACAGTTATTTAGGTGATTTAAATTGATAATACTTTTATAATATTCAATATATATGGGTTTGACGTGTTCGGGACAATTAATTATAATATTATTTAAAAATGATCAAAATTGTATATTGTTTTATAATTAAAATATGCGAATTTTAATAAGCCAAAAAGTCTTAATTTGGAGACAAATGTTTATCTTAAGCTTCCAATAAAGAAAAAAATCTATACGTTTATTAAAGAAAAAGATTATCTCCCTCTGTTTTCAATTTTTGTTATAGTATGAATACAACTATAACCTAATGTGTGTACATGATTTACTTTAAACTGCACTTGACGAAATCTATAAGAAATAAAACTACATGCTTAATATCCTTCTTTCAAATCTATTTATTTTTACACAATAAATATATGTTTTAATAATTCAATAATGTATAATTTCAATAATATTTTTCCTAACGATACTTACTATATTTTTACCTCCGCCGCAAGAGGTATTGTTTACACTGGCGTTGGTTTGTTGTGGTTGGTTTGTTTGTCAGCAGGATAACTCCAAAAGTTCGGAATGGATTCGAATGAAACTTTGTGGAGTTGTTGGAAATGCCAAAAGGAACAAGTGATTAATATTTGAGTGCAGAATTAAGATGCAAAATGAGCTAAATACTAATAAATATTTCAAGTTAGCCTACTCTGCCAATAGATGTAGCTGTGCTCTCCTCTTTCATGACGTCAGTTTCTTTTTCTTCCATGTACCTCTAGAGTGTAAATAAAGGGACAGTGCGTAGAGGGGTGGAAATGACAAAAAACCAAGTGATTCATTTGGTGGTGATCGGCGGAGGTTTGCACTCTCTGAGTGCTTCTAGTTTATATATTTTTCAAATATATATATATTTAGATATATTATATATTTAAAGATTCCTTTTAAAAGAAGATAATTTATTTTCTTATGAAGGCATGCACAGACTGTTTGCACATACCAATTATACATGACCGCCGGACCAGGCCCTTAGTTTTTTTTTCTTTTCTCCATCCATCCATAAAGTTTAAAGATAAAACTTTTTTATAGAAATTTCCACCGCTGAATGACCATTGAAAAAGTGATTTTTACGGTCGTTCATGCTTGTAGTTGGCGGTATTATATTATTATTGGAGAGAATCAAAGAGCCGTGACCTTTGTTTTGACGTGAGCCAACAATGTGTACATATATAAACACCTCGAACCTTTTGCATTGCTTAGCAATAATTTATGAATGCCGAAAAAAGGATTTTGAGACTTGGAGCATTATTATTTTTCTTTCTTCTTCGAATAATCAATTTAAGAAGGAGGCAAGTTGACACTTTGAGGTATATTTTTTTGGTTATTTTTTAATTTATTGACTCGGTGTTCATAAAAAGACAAGTTATAAGCTCAACAACAATATAAAAAGGGTAAAAATCGGGATGTGGTTCATTCATCTGGATAATTGTATATTTTATTAAAAACTATGAAATCATTCGTATGTCATTTAAACATCCTTAATAGTAGGATTATTGCAACTAAATTTCTTCCATCTGTTATTAATATATATTTTTATCACTTAAACTGAATAAACATATGGACACTATTATTCTAACACTACATTATACATCAAAAATTGTCATAATAGGATTATTGATACACCTTTAATAAACCAATATAAAGTAATATAATATTTTCCATCAACTTTACCTACGAACCCTTTCAAAACAATCAAAAGTTTGAAAACATGTGCATGTATTTTTTAAATTTTAACAAAAAAAAATTCAAAATATTTCATGATTTGGTTACAATTACATTTATTATTTAGTGCTGAGCAGGTCTGATGCTAGTTTTTTTCGGTTAAAAACATTTGATTCTGTTAACTGCAAAGTTTTATACATTGTAAAATAAAATACACTAAAACTATATACAAAAACAGAGTAAAACTTTTCAAGGCAGTTGCGAAAATACATAAATGAACATTGTCGTTCATACCTATGTTACTTTTTCTATTTTTGTGCTATGAACAATTACATTTCTGGATATATGAAAAAGCCTAGTATCTTTACTTCCAATGCCGCTTGGATCTCAAGGAGTGGTAATATTTTTTCTTCGTCTTTTAAACAAGATAAAGAAGAAAAAGTTCAGGTTGACACGGATAATAATGATGACCTGGTACATCACCAACCTGCAAAGTGAATATGCATGAACTCAAGCCTTTGAGTCATTGAGGCATGACTCATCCCAACAAGTTATCAATACTAATATAAGCTAACTACAAGATTGTATATAGTATCTACTTCACATTGGTATGCAGTCTTCATGCTAAGGGGGGGGGGGGGGCTTAATTTATTCAATCTATTCAAATAAGGGGTCCAGGTAAGAGGCAATCTCACTTAAACAAGCAAGGAAAAAGGACTAAAATTCTACGAAAGCTTGACAAAAAAATGAATTATTTATTACAAGTGAACCAATTTCATACAAAAATATTTCTACTTATTTATTGGCCTAATTGTTTCGACAGATTCCATCCGACTGGATATAAATCAGCATTATAGAATTAAAATTAGTCACTCGAACCTAGGATCTTATCAATGAGGTAGCGGACCAAAAATGACCATCCCCTCGGAAGGATTCGAGCCCCGCCCCAGCATGAGAGTTGAACATGCCTTAACACACACGTCTATCGCGCTTCCCTTGTTATTATGATCCTTTGACGCCCCCAACATGGAGGTTCTACTTATTTCGATCAATTTGAGGAATTCCTTGAGGAGAATGATATATTAAAGAGATCGGATTAGATGTAGCTCTACAACGTCATGTTTCAATGTATTTTTTAAGTGAAGAGAAGGAAAATAACTAATTTTTATTCAAATTTCATTTGAGTACTATTTTTGAAATACATCTACTCAATGTTCAACTTCAGGAACACCTCATTGGTTTGATTCGAGAGATACATCATTCGAGAAGATCTCATCAGAGGCATATTTGAATATATTATATAACCTATCCTATATTTTATAATAAAAAAATTATTTCCTATTCGGGACCAATGTAAATTGTATATAATTTATTCAGAACCTAACTTTATTATTAAATAGTAATATATAATTTTAATACCTATAAAATATTTTGTACTGAACGTTTATCTTTTATCTAAAACTTCAAAACAACATTTTTTATTAATAAATTTTGGACTACAAGATATATATATATATATATATATATATATATATATATATATATATTAGATAATCTATGGACTTTAAAAAATTAAAGAGTTAAATTTTTTCACTGTACATAAGCAATACGGCATTCAAAATAGTTTTCGAACTTTTAACCTTTTTTAATGAAGTTATACATATGGATCACTCTTTCATCGGAGTCGGATTTTCGCCCATTTAAATTAGGAGTAGAACATATTAGGTTAACGCTCTCCCTCGAAACCCCCAGTTAGGAATCATATATTCATAGTGATTCGAGGGGTGTATGACCTAATAAACAAAAATATATTCTTCAAATCATCGATCCTAATTAATATCGTTCACATTATAAATAAAATATTCATTTAAACGACACCCTCTATTCAATATTAAGTTATTAAATACCAATCATATAACTCAGCCCTAAGCATAGTACATTTATGATGTTTATTTTGTCACAAAAACCATCATCAATTTGATGAAATCTTATCAGTGTGCAGCAGCTCAATCAGAAGCTTTACTCCCACTCATTTATTGGATGTTGAATTGGATTTTTCGCCTTTTTTTGTTTTGTTGTTATTTCATATTTTTTGAAGACCAATTCATCATTCGGATTTTTTTGTATGAGTGTATAACATATAATAATAATGAAGACGATACATTGCTCTTCCTTCTAAATATATTTGGCCAATTTAAATCCTTCGAAACGCTTTTCATTGAAATATTCTCAATCACATACTTTTTAACCATTAATGTTTGAAACTTATAATAATAATGATATATATATACCTATATATATATATATATAATCTTTATTGGCTTCGACTTGGTTTAGACATTTATATATCCTCAACAGGTGCCAAGGGTTAAAATAATAGGTTTTAAACGAACAGAGCTTTTTTAAAGAGACTTATTGATATATAAATGAAATATATAACAATATATATAATTAAAAATTATAGTTAAAAGAGTTTTCATCCCTATGTTTCAAATATAACCCATATATATATATATATAATATATATCTATAATATATATATATATATATATATATATATATATAATATATATATAATAATATTTATAATATAATATGTATATCTTTATGGCTTAGACTTGGTTTAGACTATTTTATATGTTGGATCTGTATATAAAATTACATAAACGTATTTGCAGGAAAAATGCAATATTGGTCAAATCAATTTGGAACCTTAAGTAATAACTAATAAAGGGATGTAATTATCTTAAATATCCCATATTGATATTAGTTTAATAATGTAAGTGCATCTAATTTGGACAATAGTAATTATTTTGTTAAATCATAACTGACAATATAAATAGAAAAAAATGGAAGTGATTTACAAACTGATAATTTTTTTAGGCGAGTTTGTGAGAATTTACTCCCTTTCGTTATCCATCTACATGATATATAATTTATATGAATATAAGTTTGTTATAAATGCAGGGACTCATAAACATAACTTAAAGATACGGAGAATCGAGTAATTGCAATATAATAGTATAATGTACTATAGGAATAGCTACATTCAAGGTATACTAAGTATACATGATGAATATCCCCAAGGAATGTATATATACTGATTCCTTTAACGGCTGATAAGGCGTCGCAGAGATTAGCATTAATTTGAGGTAAACAACATTGCGGGGGCCTTGAGTTGCAGCAGACAACAATGCCTTGTTGAACCAGAACGAATGGGGGATCATAAAGATTCTCACAGACACTGCAAAGTCACAATGGAAATAAGTACTTGCAGAGTCTTTTGTGTGGAGTTCACATTAAAATCATCATATTTTTTGGCGAAGACATCCTTAATTGTCTGGAATACCCACGCAGACAACAAAATCCATTCCATAATACATAAGAGGTTCATGAAGCTGATTGTAATGGAAACAATTGAAAAGAACCTGATATTTAAATAACTTTTAAGTATAACTTTCAAATTAATGTTTGAATCCTTTTTAGTTGAAAAAAAATTAACATTTCTAGGGGTAATAAATACCTAAACATTGAGAATGGACTTCTCTTATGAAGACTTAAATATAGAATCGTTCAAAAAGTTTTTGTATATTTCCAACTATTATTGCCTTCATCATTTCGTTATGGAAAGTTTCAACACTTGGCCTTAAATTGTAAATAAATATATTCTAAATATTTGATTCGAAAATATGTTTGAAACTTTTTTTAGGGTCTTGAAACCTGTGTTGATGGTCGGTATCTTTTTAATAATCAATTTCAACTCTCCCTTTCCGTAAGATAAGACGCTTTACAGATATTGGTCGTCCTGACGTTCAAAACAATTTATTTATTACTAAAGTTCAAAATCAAATTGTGTCTCAAAAAGAAGGGAAAACTGCTTTTTGGGGGAATTAATAAAAACATATTATTTCATCAAAAAAGATGTAAACTTTTATATACATAATTATTTAGTTTACTTTCAACGTAGCTGTCTTTCGAGTTTGTTTGTGTATGTAGCTTCCAGATTGGGCCCACCTTACGGAATTAATCTGATATCATCCGATATTGGACCTATGTATAAGTTATGATTTGTATTATAAAATATGTTTATACGACATAAACCTTAATACACGTATAAAAGCACCTCCAAGGATAACTTTTTTTTCTTAAATCTCGCCTACGAAAGCCACACGTTTTTCTATCGTTGCCAGGCATTCAAAAATGAGATAGTGTGTAGTTTCGTCTTCTTATTGCATAGCCCACAAGTTAGTTTCTCATCTTGAATAGATGTCTGTTAAGGCCGATGTATCGCATGCCAACGATGACATAAATGGGAACTCTTTTGAATTTAAAGATTTGATTTCGAATATATGGATTTGGGACGAACAATTTTGACTGCCGACAGGAGCTCATCTCCCGCCACTTGGTTCTCCATCCCCTCAAAGACGCCTATCTAAGGACATCTGGTTTGACATAACGATACGGGTACAGAGACAGATGTCTAGTACCGTCTTTGACCAATGCATCCACAAGTTCGTTTCCAGTGTCGTCGTTGTGTCCTTTTATCCATTCAATCGTAATAGTACATTTTGAGCTGTTTGAAGCATATTTACAGTCGATAATTTCTGCAGATAAAAGCTCACCCTGCTTCATCTCGAGACTGGTGATGGCTGATAGGCAGTCAGAAAGGATTAATATCTTTTTCCCTCGTAACTTATCTCTCGTGGATGATTGGAAAAGCTCTTAAATGTTCCCACTCAGCTTGGAAAACAGTATTTGCTTCATCGAGCTTCAAGATTCCTTGGTCGAGCACAGTGTCTCCCCTCGTCAAAGCTTAACCAGCACCTCTCTGATCATCGATTCTTGAATCGTGGTATAGCCAACAGATCAAATTCCATATTTTTCGCACTGCATATCCCACAGTGCCAGACCAAAAAGGTACACGAGTTGTTATTTACTTATTTTTCTATTTACATGTATATTATTTGATACACCTGATCTTTATCATAATATATAGATGTTATAACACTGGAAGATAATTATGATTTAATGAAATTATATATTCAAATATATTGGAAAAACAACAGTTTGAGAACCAAACTGTTGTGGGTATCTAGTCTAAAATAAATAAATAAGAACAATAAAATTATGTAAAAAGTAACAACAAATAAATTAAAATAAACTGCCAATGCGAATGGATTATATGAGGACACTGCGTCCAATGACCCTAGGTAAGGTCATGGCAGTGTGAAGGGTCGTGGCCGACTCAAGGCTTAAACATGTTCCAAACTGATATTGCATGGCATGCAAAAGTAGCTGTCTCCCTCCAAAACTGGAGTGGTGGATCTCATGGCCTCCTCGGGAGGGGGAAGACGAAATCACCAACCGGGTTCCAGGCACCGCCGCCCCGTCGTTGGAGTAGAAGCATTTCCAGGTTTCCAGGGCCACTGCCTTGGCGGCCACCTCGTTGAGGGAAGGAAGGCCTGCTCTCTCAAGGAGGTCCCGATGTGGATGTGATGCCGTCTTTTTCCCAACGATGCTCTGGTGGCGTCATTTATGGCGACCTGCCACAGCTCTGTGTGCAGCATTGGCCCCTTGCACTTGTTATCGATTCTAGGAATGTTCACAGCCGCGGATTTTATTTACCATAATGGTGAAAATCAGTTTTAGGGACGGAGGCGATAAAATTCCATCTGTTATTTAATTCAATAGTTCACTGAATAGGAAAGTAAAATGAAGTATAAGAAATACTGATGAATAGAAAATTGCCCTGTGAATAAAAAAATATTTATGATTACTTATGTAGAATCATTAAATTGTACGAGGAGTTTTCTAGATTACTTTAAATAATATCATGTTAATAATAAAAGCTGAAAGTTCGGCTTCATTAAATATATGTTTAAAGTAATACTGAATAAATGGAGAGATACAACACATCCTTTTCAATATCAAAGAAATCCTTTTCCTGATATTATCAGTATTAAGATATAAAAAAATCATTTTTTGTCCACTTGGCTTACCTTTATTTTCTTGTATTACATACCCAACTAAATCCTCATTAAACTTCAAGAAATGACCTTCAGATATATTAATACAAGAAACAATAATCTAAACAATCGTCTAAAGGAATTACATGTTTTAATGCGGCATGCATCACTGGTTCAATATATAACATTTTTTAAGCTCTATTTATTAGGATTACTTGCATATATGCAAAATTTACATTTATACATAAACAGAGTGGCTTAGATATTAGTGTGTAAAAAAATAGCATCATTATCCTGTAGCAGACTCTCTTCATTAATTTCCGCGAGATGGCGTGGCGTTAGTTTGCTCTGAAAATGTCAGCATTTACGTTAATAATAGTATTACTCCTATTCCAATTTCAATCATTTTTCATCCTATATCATTGTATTATAATGCTTAATGACACAGATTCATATTATACTATTTTTGTGTACGTGTGTTTGCATTAGTATATAAATACTTAGTCAAAGAGAGTGTCTGATCTCAGAGCTATAAATAGCTTGTGATCAATAGATCTCATCCACTTGTCCTACAGTCTACAAATACGATAGATGTATTCATTTCATCTACAATCCTAAAAAATATATAATTCTATAACGATATAAAATAAATCAAATATACTTTTCAAAAAGCAAATAAGTCTAATCGCTTTAAAGGTCGACTATCAAAAAGATCAGCAAGTTTTTAAATCCACGGTATTAATATTTTCACTAGACCTCATGTTCGTTATAACGTTCTTTAAAAAAAGATTTCTTAATGAATGAAGACTTTTTTTTCTTTCTTTTTCTTTTTTCATTTTATTGTATGACAAACTCAACTCATTATGTCAACCAAAGTATATCACTTTTTTAACATCTCTGCTTATAACGCAAAATATATGAATAATGTCTGTCTACTTTTGGGTTTTATACTTAATGGGGCATGATGTCTGCAGCGTATAGTTAATAAACTCAATTACAATTGGAAACAAATATAAGATTAGCTTAGTAATTTTAATTCTCTCGAATATCTCAAACTCATCAAACCGACAATAAGACAAACATCAACGTTTTATATGAATAAGAAATTTTTAATAAGTCATTTTATATTATTGTTTTATCTTTAGACAGTAATTTAATTTTAATGTTCATTTATGTTTTGTTTTTAATGTAACTGTCTTACGATTGTGTTTTTTATCTCCTACTTCTAGTGTATTCTTAGATTTGTACACTGTATGGATTTTAGCTAATAAATAAACATCTTAACCATAAAAAAAATAGTTATAGCATTTATATGTGGATTTTCCGTATATATAAATATATTTATAAGGTGTTAAATTCACTTGAATATTATAAAAAACAGGGAATATGTATTCATAAGATATATTTCCAAGATTGTTATGGTAATTTCTTATTTGTGTTTGTGTGAGAATACCAAAAAGGGGAGTGAGAGTTGAAAAATTAGAAATGCAAATATTATATCTAGATTGCATTGGAATGTATCTTCTATTTCTTTCCAAAACACACTATCCCCACATTGTTTGTATCTTGACAAAGACGAATTATGTGACTCACAAAGTCGAGGTTTGACTGCAACAGGGTGGTTCTAAACTTTATATGATACAAATTAGAAACATAGATAAACAATAGAGTTGATCACTTTATTAAGTATGATTTGAGTTATTTTTGAAAAATATACGCGGCTTTTTCTTTGAGAATCCCAAAACCGCAAAGTTTGCTCTGGACCCACGCAGTCGAAGTCTTGAAGTATTTCTATCCTTGTCACCAAAATATGCAAAAATCGCTCAGAATAATCATACAACTGTTTAAAAAGTTCAAGAAGTTATTATGAAAATGATTATGTTTTTTATGTTTCGTCATATCTATATGGATTTTTTTTTATCTTTGATTTTTTAATAGTTATGTTATTTTCTTTTTATAAGAATTTGTGGTCTTTAAAGGAAAATAATTTTATATTAGATGTTTATTTATGTTTTTATTAAACACCAATTTTCCTTTTATTATCTGTTTTTCATATATATTATGTGTTGTATATATTAAAAATAGCATATAGACCTTGCGATGAAAATTAAAAAAAACTTTAAAATCTGGATTAATTCGAAATATTTATCAAATCCTTTAAGCAGATAATACAGTATAGATAATATATATATATATATATAGATATATATATCTATATATATATATATAATATATATATAATATATATCCATATAATTAATTATATATATATATATATATACATACCATAATTTTATACCAATTTCATAAACGAATAACGTTATCGTTTTCTTTACTTCTTATGAACATGAAGTTATATGTTTACATCTATTGTAACAAACAATTTTAACAAACAAAAAAGGGTTAAAAATCATAATATTTGGTCTAATTTTGTATGTATTTTTGTAAATAAATTAGGTGAACACTGCGGCCATTATAAGCTTTATATGATATTGGGAACACATTCTTCATATACTAATAACTTTCTTGAAAACGTATTAAAGAAAAAACATAACACGAATAACATCAAAAATTCATAAATTGAACGGAATTTAAAAAAATTAAAGGAAGCGATACAAATAATAGATTTTCTATTAGTTAAAAAATACTTTTGCAGATATTTATCTAATAGAAGGTCTTTCTTTTATTATATTTCTATTATTTTGAAAATTAAAGAGACGACTTTATCAAACAAAATTAGTTTAAAAATTCAAGATTCTGTCTAAGATTAAGATAATTCAATCGGCTGTTGGTTGTATTCTAAGTGTCCATGAACATTTAAAAAAATATTAAACATGTTAAGATAGCTACTTTAGCAGGAATGTATGGCTAAAATGAATGTAAACGTCTGGTCGGAAAGGTTGTTGGATAAGAATCATAATGCTTCCATTGTCAACTCGAAAGTTTTTTAGATTTATTATACTTTTCTGTTATTATAAAATGAAAAAACTTTATAAATTGATTGATGTTGTTTAAAATTATTGACAAAATTAGAGTCATATTTATATATGTGAATAATTTTATTATTTGTTTCTTCTATTAAATAATTAAATCTATTTCTTTAAACAAAAATATGTATATATATATACAGGAACAGAGTGGTAAGAATTTATCTTCCGGGACAATTATGCCTCACCGGCTTATACAGGCCCCAATATGCTATTGGGAGGCTGTCAACGGCCGCTTATGCTTCTGAGGCCAGCGGCCCACCGGGAATAGTCCCTGTACTCCTGCTGACCACCCTGCCCTGTATATTATATATATATATATGTGTGTGTGTGTGTGTGTGTATACATATACATAATTATATATATATATATATAAATATAATTATATACATATTATTTATGTATATACATATGTATATATTTATAGCCATTCTTGATCTTAATTTATTTGGACAATGATTGGTTTCGAAAATTTAATTGAAGGAACTTAAAATATGTTTGAATTCTAAGTACTAGTGTCATTCAATTAACCGAAAACCAAGTTACATTATTCAACAGTTCTTCCTCTGTATAAGAACACTCAGCCAACCATTTCAATTGATTTAGTCGTCATCAAAATATAACAATAAAATCATTTTTCTCCCTTATGGCTTGACACCCTAATTAATAGGAAGCAACAAAAAAATATAGCACAGAGAAGTACGAGCTCCGTCATGATATTTAATGAGGGAGGCCGGCCCTCTGCTGCTCTTTAAGTAGTAGGAGCAGGAATGCAGTTAAAAATAATAATGTGCAAAATTATGATCAACCACTCATTTTTTATTATCAAATAACAAAAAGTAATACCCCAGCTTAAGATCATATTTTATTGAATGTGCGTGGTAATTTTTTGATATATAAAAATTGCCTTCTTTTGTAGGATAGGAAATCATTTGAAAATACTTATCAAGTAACTATTCATATTTTGAAAAGATGAGGTTATAATTTGAAAGTTTAATGAATAAATTAGCTTAGAGTCCTTGTATTCTCATTTGCGGTAGTTTTTTTTTGCTGGAGTCTAATTTGGCTCTGATAAAGATATAAATATTAAATTATTGAATGAATATCATTTTTGAAGTTAAAAAATAATACTATTAAAAATAGTTTGAAAATATTAATAGAAAATGAAGTATTTCGACAAGAGGAAAAGTTTTTAAAACACGAATATATCCATCAAATAATGTAATTGTTACAGCGCTTAAAATGGAAGTTCATTAATTTAATTGTACTACAACAGTGATGATATTTTGATTAAATATATATTAAAAAAATAAGACAATATTTATTTAAAAGTCGGTGAGAAGACCAATAAACATAATTGTAAGCTTTGGAGCTTCTTGTAAGTTCTAACGGGGCTGACACATATACACGAAGTAAATGTAACACAAGGGATTTATAGAAGATTAATATATATTATCACAATGAGGAGAAAATCAGAACTGATATATTTTACAACTACATTCTACAATAAAAAATATACACTCATGAGCACAAAACATGCTCATGCACATACAAATGAATTTTATAAGAAAACAAACTACATTCATGAGCATACACCATGCTCATGCTATAACGCTCTTCATTCACTCTTGATGAGTTGTCTCATCCATATCCATCAATAATGGATATGAAATAAACATTATATTATGAATTTTTATTATTTTGATATTAGATGTCATCAAATTGTCCTGTTTTTGCAATGAAATGTCCATCGAAGTTCATTGTTAAGCACGATATTGAATTTTCTTTTATCATTTAATAAAAATGGTTCATGAAGATTGAGGATATATTTTATTTAGATACTTTATATCAAATTACATTTTAATAAATGAAAAATCAATGAATCACAAAAAGATATAAAAAAAATGTTAAGCATTCTACACTAAAATTAACCAAACTTATAAAACCCAACCTTGAAAGGAAAAAACAATATATAAATTATAATTTTATCGACACACCAGCCCCAAAAACTTTTTTATTTATATTTATGAGCTATATTTTGTCTGGGTAAGGTAGTTTTTTTAATTTAGTGCCATTACTTGAGATCCAAATATAACAAAAGTAAATAAAAGACCTAATTCCTAATCCGTAAATGGTTTGTCCCTGCTGGCTTGAACATAATGAGGTCCTTAAGAATATAAGTACAATCGCTATAATGCTTATAATATCCACACGGAAGCAATTCAATGTACCAAATATGCAAAAAAAGTTTCGAAGTGAAAAATATTTATCCAACATAAAATTCAACTAGTACATTCATGACCAAAAAAAATCTTAATCACAACAAATTAATCCATCAAAATTGATTGCTTTATTAACGTGGACCGTCAAGTCGAGAGTCGAAAAATCGAAATCAATATATAATCATATTTATATACAGTCGCCTCGCAAAGTCGCAACGGCCCGGATCCACTACACGACCACCGCAATATATATGAGGGTGACGATGTTGATATATATTGTGTGAAAATTCTACCATTGAGTTCATATGGGGACGTTTTGCCGTAAAAAAACGGGAGCCAAGCCGTCGTCGCGTAGTAAAAGAACTGCAGATGTCGAGAGGCGAAGTAGCGAGGGCGGACTGTATATATATATATATATATATATATATATATATATATATAAAACCTTTCATTTACTTCTTTTAAATAATTCACTTTTAGATACATTTGTCCCCACTGGAGCCTTAGCTAGTGAAAAAGTGTAATTCCCCAAGCCGTTTTGGCACATGATTTCTTTATAACAAAGTGTTCATAATAATAGACTTCCTTATATATACAAAGAAAATAAGCACATGGTGTTTTTTGTAACATGAGGAAAGTAAAGGGAGGGGGGGGGGGATTATGGCGGTTGACAAGCGGAAATATACTTAGTACAAACATGAAATAGATTAGATTAGGGTCATAGGTCATGTGAATGATGCATTAAGCACATGTTATACATGCACGTTTGGAGGAAGGCAAATATGCTTCTGCCGCAAAATAAATTTAATTACTACCTTCTGAGTCCTAGAATGGTTATTCCTCGAAGCTAGCCTGTACGGCATTAATGCCAGCATAATAATATATATGTCGCTGCAAAAACAGTAGACAGCAGGAACATGGAAATAAACCTAAATAGAATATTAGTATATAGTGCAAATGAATAGCATAAATGGAAGTAAAATATTGAAAATGAATCGAAGAGTATATTATGGTTGTACAGTCGTCCCTCGCAAAGTCACGACGCCCGGATCCACTACACGACCACTGCGATATATATATGAGGGTCACGATGTTGATATAAATTGAAATTTAGAGAGAATTGACATCACCCAGCGTTTAAGCTTACCCATTTTGTCTTGTTGTCGTCTGAATACGCGGGCCGCCATCTTGCTTTTTCGAAGATTAACTAGTGTTCAACCTCAAATATCTAAAAAACCACTGAATATTTCTTAATTTTAGTACCCCTACATTTTAAAACGGGAGTCAAGCCGTCGTCGCGTAGTAAAATAACTGCAAGATGTCGAGGGGCGAAGTAGCGGGGCCGACTGTACTGAGAATATTATTGTTTCTCAAGAGAAAGGACCCAATTTTTTCAAAAAAATTAACTGTACCTAACTGAAAGAATATGTTTTTTTTTGTATTTCATCCTTACAACGGAACGCAGGTATTTTGGAAAAGTCAAATATATTCTTTATTAGGTAGGGAATCCAAAGAAAAGAAAAATATTATACCTCTACAGAGAATCCGGGTGTCGGCTATTGTTAACGTTTTAAGGAAGTTCATTAGTAAGGATGTCTTTTTTTGGTCAGCAAACTCACTTTCTTTTCTACAACTTACCGACAGAGTGATTATCCATTTATCGTCAGATGTGGACAAATAAATTTAAGATTTTTTATATTTTAGCCTAAAGAGTTGCTTTATCTAATTGATATGTATAGTTAATATTCATGTAGTTCATTCAAAGGATTCGTAAATTATATTGATTGATGCCCAAGAAGAAATTTACTTTGTGGTTCTTCATGTACGATAGTCTTAAATCTGTTAAATCAAATCGTTGATGATATATATAAATGTATTAATTTACATAAGAATCAAGAATATTTTAATAGAATTAAACATTGGTTTTATTATATCAACTTTTATTTCTTCATCCATCTATTCTTAAAAAGAAGTAACGAAACATTTCATATTATGTTTCATATAATGTTGAGAAAGTCACAAATTTGTATAAATTTGAAAAGTTCCAAAAAGTAGTATTTAACAATCAAAAGCTAAAAAATGAGAATTAATCTTCTTAATTGACATAGATATTCGGATGCAGTAACTTAAAATTATTGATTTTATTATCATACTTAATTTGTGAATGAGAAATAATATTGTATAACCATGATAATAATAATAATTAAAATGTGATATCCGCTATCAAACTTTTGATGTTAGTTTGAGACAAAACCTCTCATGATGCAATTAATTGCAAATTGTATTTTGAATTTAATTCAAAAAACTTTATTAATTTATCATATATTTATATCCCTAATAAGCTTTGGCACTTTCTTGTAAATGATTGTGCTGACACACCTTCTTTAGCAACCAGTTTAAAACTTAATATATTTCACGATTTTTCAAAGTATACATTCACCTATTATAGTAATTAGCCACTGATTTCAGTGCCCATTCTTCTCCTAAAATTACGTTTATATTCCGTGATTAATAAAACAATTTACTATCAGTATCCTTAAAAATAATCCCAATATAATAAACTAATAAAATTTAATGTATAATAAAGTATTATCTAAGCCTCTCCATCCAACACCAAAAACTTATCAATTTTTTTTTTTTTTTGCCTATATGGTTCGATAGAATTGCATCCGATTGGATATAAATAAGCATTATATTACTATAATTAGTCTATCGAACCTAGGATCTTATCAATGAGGTAGACCAAAAATGACCATCCCCTCTCGGGATAATTTCAAAAAGATTTAGTATTTTTAGCACTTAGATAATTTTATTATGTTTTTAGTTACATTAGTTTATGTTCAGTTTTTAAAATTCTTAATAGTTGCTTCGTAAAAATTATGTGTTAATTTGATAGCTTTTACCTGATATATGTGTTATTTTATTGTATGCGTTCTACCCTAGACCTAAATTTTATACTAAAATGTTTAATTATGTTTTTATTACCCATTTGCTCGGGTTTTTATGTTTTATTTAAGTTACATAGTAAACGAATATGAAGAATATATATATTTATTTATTTATAATTATATTAGTATTTCATTTCACTTTTAAATATTTAGATTTACTCTGTTTGACTGCTCCATGTATTAGTTAAGTAGTACAGGATAGTTTCGAGCACGCTGTCTCTAGGAAGCATACATGGTAAGTCGTACGCTGAAAGCCAATGTTCTTTTGCAAAGAAAAGACTGAAACATTAAATCATTTTCTAGTCGAGTGTCCATTTATTAAAAAATTATCAATACACTATCAAACATTTTTTCAACAAAGTTAAACTTATTTTATGTTCTAAAGAATTTGCATATTTATATTGAGTTCCACAAAGTAATGAAGTTAATTTTATTACAACAAAAATTCAGTTAATTATATAAAACTTCGTTGTTCAAGAATAGTCCCTCCAGATAATATTGTTAAGTATTTTAGTGATTTTATTCAGATGTTATGTATTCCTTAATGTAAGATGTAACAATGGACATTTGGTATTCTTCAGGGCAGAGTAAATATGAATTACAATGTTCATTTATGTATTTTCGCAACTGCCTGAATAGTTTAAACTCTGTTTCTGTATATATTTTAGTGTATTTTATTTTACACTCTATAAAATTTTTGCATTAACCGAAAAAATGAACAATGTAACAGATTTAATGGGTAATAAGTTGTTGTACTGAGGAACAAAAAAAATGACTTGATAATATGTAACCAGATATCCAAATATAATTGCATGATTAAAAATAGGTAAATTATTTTTCACTTTATGCTGGCTTTCATCATTCTAAAAAACTAATGTTATTCTAGAAGTTTCTAAGAGTAGTTATAACATCATCCGGGGGCATTATACCCATATGAAGTGACTACTAAAACTATGAGAGGTTTCACTTCTTCAACATCATTGAAGGCTTTTAATTAGAATCAGAAGCTCATCTACTAGAAGGCTTCACGAAATAGTAAATTAAGAAATTAGTCCAATTAGTATCAAATGATAATTATTCTATTCTTATTGTGGGACCTACATGCAATATGTGCATGCATGTGGAGTACAGAGTTTTATATGATGGACGATATTATACATGGTAAAGGTATTCGTGCTGATGGTCACGTTTATACAATTAAATCCTTATAAAAACATTTGGTCCATGTTAATTGTAAATCAAAACAGTAGTTAATATTTACTAATATGTATAATTCATGATAAAAATTCAAATTAGAGCATTAAAAAATCGTTTAATTTGAATTTTACCATCGAATTATTTATTGTGAATCCGAAAAGGATTATTCAGAATCCGTTTTTTATTTCAAGTATTTTTTTTTGCCTATATGGCTCGATAGAATTGCATCCGATAGGATATAAATAAGCATTATAGCATTAAAGTTAGTCTATCGAAACTAGGGTCTTATCAATGAGGTAGACCAAAAATGACCATCCCCTCTCGGGATTCGAACCTGCGCCCCAACATGAGAGTTGAACACGCCTTAACACGCACGGCTATCGAGCTCCTTAAAGTATTATTTACAAAAAAGTTATAACTCTACTTTATCTATGAATAACGATTTTACATAAACCAAAAATGTTTTAATCCTTTTCATTAAGTTGTGGGAAGAAATTTTGAACTGTATTATGTGCATGTTCTATGTTTATCGAATCATTATTCGAGTTATAATGAGTAAAATAGTAGTTATATATACGTCATAAATAATTGTAAGATTTTAAAGAACGCTTTTTTCCAAGGCAATTCTCAGTGAATTGGTTGTTTTTTCATCTGCTTAAAACACAGCCATCCATCTTATTTTATTGAAAGTTCAAATGAAGATATTTGATTTTTTTTATAAATTATTATGATATATTGAAGTTATAATCTATAAATTTATATGTGAAGTACTCAATAGCATAGACTGAATATCATAATTCTCATTTCAATGATTGTTTTTTATTGATAACTATTTTTGAATATGTGAACATTTCTTTTTTCTAACTTGAATTTGATAAACCAATATTTTTATATTTAAAACAATATGTATTTAATGTGACTTTCAAAATTCCAAACTTGAATGGTCTATTATCATTACGCATTAGCGATGTTGCAAAATTAAGAAAAAAAAATGTGGAAATTTTTTTATTAAAGAGTTAACATTTTTCTAAACGATTGATCTCCTTAAAATATTCAAATTTTATTTGGAGTTGAGAATTCTTGTATGTCTGCAAAAAGTTTTATAATTATACAGATGAACAGATTATTAAAACAAAATAAATTAATTTACCGTACAATCATTCTCACAAGAATAGTTTGAATTCAAAAAGACAAATAGTGGGGGTGCCAAAAAACGGCGGAAAATAAAAGTTTATAGTTCATATGTGTATATTTTCTAGAATGTTATGTTGTAACAAATGTTGTATTGTTCATATGTGATGATAATTTTTTATTAAAACATTTAATATGTTTCTTATAGAAAACATAACATATTTACATATTTTTTGTACGAGTATTTTTTTTACTATGGAATATAAAGATAAAAAATCTGAGACTCGCTTGATTTCATGTACTTCAAAAGCATCAATTTACAAAATAGAATTAACAGCCAAATACAGTATTTTATGTGATTTTTTTCCTGGAAGTGTAGTCTGGTCATAAAACATATTCATTCGTCGTAGCTCACGGAGACATCCCCATAAGAGTATGAAACGTGATGGAAATAAAGTCGTCAAAGAGAAGATAAATAAATAATCAGAATCTAAGGTTCAAACCCATAAATTTTGTGGCTGTGGGAGTGTCATTCTTGTCTTAGTCTTCTCCCACTCTTCCCCTACTTAATGGCTCGTAAATTAAGATTTTCCTTAAACAATAAAAATATTTTTTAAATGTATAAATCTTTTCGTTAGAAGAAATAATAGCAATGATATTCGAGGGACCCTGTGAAAGAGGACGGAGAGAGAAAACATTTAAGCAATATAGCTTATTAGATTGGAATGGAGGATAATAATTTAAAAGCAATCTTAATGACACATTTTTGATGAGAGTCGGGCTCCCCCTAGGATTTTACTTTAGTGCATAGAGATCATCTTGTAAAAGTTTGACGAAATCGAATAATGGGAGTGTCCGCTCAACGGCCCAAAAGTTATTTAGTAAACTTATGTAGTAATTTTTTTTCGCCATTCGATCGCCTCTAATGTTCTTAATTTCAATGCTATTTTCAAACAACTTGCTGTAAAATGTAGTATGATTGCAAGGATTCAAATCAGTTTTTAGTTTTTATTTAACAAAAATTCAACGAGAAATGTCAGTTTTGAAAGTGTCATTTTTATGGAAAATACCCAAAAATGACATTTTGAAACTTATTATCTCGTTTGATTTTGGATGAACATAAAAAACTAAAAATGATTTGGAATCCTTGCAATCATACCTACTTTTTGCGGCAAGTTGTTTGAAAATAGCATTGAAATTAAGAACATTAGAGGTGATCGAATGGCGAATTTTTTTTACAACATAAGTTACTAGATAACTTTTGGGCCCGTTGAGCGGACTCTTCCAATTATTATTTATACTTCTACCCAACCCATATAATACTTATATGTCAAAATACAACTGCTGGGATATTTTTAATTTGTAAATTAAGCAAGAGCACTGGAACAACTAATTTTCATCCATAGAAATACCACAAAGAATTATACTCTACTTCAAAATTAGCCAATTATTCATAAGAAAATGAGACTTTCCATATCTACTTATAATTGCTGTTAAAATTTCAATACTTAAAACTAAAATACAAATGATATAAGTCATTTTTTGTTCAATCTAGATTGACCAGCAATTAATCTATTATAAATCCCCAAACTTTTTCAATCTGAGATTGAGCATAAACATAAAGGTCAGTTGTTTTCACTGGTAGATCAAATAATTTCTTGCAATATAGAAAAACATTTAATGATAAGTCTTATAACTTTCTAAATGGAGATCCATGACTCTCAGAGACAGAGAAGACTTTTGTAAAAGTGATAGTATCCCAAAATATACTATTTGAACGCATGTACCTATAAAATTATACATAATTTTACGTTAGGAAAAACGTACGTCTTAAAAAATTCTGAGTGTAATTATCGAAGTCTATACGAAAAAACGTCTGAATTAACGTTTTACTCAAATAATATATCCAAAGATAATTAAGTAAGAATTCTTGTTAATCTTTCTGTAAGTTTACAGGCATGGTATCGAAATTAAAAACGTATTTCTTATCGTTGAAATATATCGACTGTCAATCGGTACGGTATTGGTAGTTTCTACGAATATCGTATAATCGGTTCGGTATTGAAATCTACCGTCGGTAGTATCAATACTGATTTACATCGGTAGTCGCAGCTCTATATATATAATATTCCAGAAAAATTAAGAATAATTTAATATCATCACAAAATATTAAAATTGCACACAAATATTTTGTACGAGTTTTTCATTTAGTGCAATCAATATAGTTATTATTATATTAATTACTTTTATGCTTTCATAAACAATTACTCCTATAATAAAGTTAATAATCATTCGATCAACGATATTTTATTAATGTGTATACGATATATTAAAATAGAAGTAATCTTTAACATTCGGCATCTTTAGGCTCTTCGAAGTGATTGTAAGTTCTAGAGTATGTCTAAGATCATTTACTTCAACTCCAATTTGGATCCTTGCATAGGCTAAAATCGTATCCTTGGACCCTACTTTCATATAAACAAACCAACGTTCATATTAATGTGTATTATGTGTTGTCATAAAGGATATAAATTAATAAATTGTTTGTTAGGTTAAAGCATATCTTTTTAGAATACACTTTTACTATTCACAGGCTCTTTTTTATGAGATTTTGGTAAAGGTTTGAGGAGTGCACCCTAAAAATATGAACATGGTATGATGATGAACCATGAAAAGATAAAACTGTGTCAATAAAAGAAGAGTGTGTAAGGCCAAGATAGATCGACTATAATTATTAATCAAGGAAAAATGTAATCTCATAAAGTTCAAAAATGGTCTTATCTTAGCTCAGGCTAGGTATGATCATTTTAAAATATATTTGCGTGGAAAGATCTCTAGCTTGCAAGCATTATGCAAGTCATTAATTCAGTGTACATGCTCACATCAAAAAATCTTGTGTCTTGCATCCATCCAGAATGCAACACGCTGAGCAAGCCTTACTTCAGATACATCATATCAAGCTAATGGCGAAATAAGGCTATTCTCATTATTATTCTCCTTGCCGTCATTTCTTGCAGCTAGTTATTAATATATTTCATTTGATATAGGATATTATCTTATGTGCGCAATTTAAAGAATTTTTTTTTGATACGAATGAAGGACTGGTGATCACGTCCATATCCTTGCAATTAGAACTGCTGACTTCAATCTCAGAGCAAATAACTTGTCCTTATTCTCAAGAAATTTTTTTATATGACCTCAGTTTTTTATAAATAATAATGGGTCTTTTATTTAAAAATCATACATAACATATACAATAATAAACAAAAAGAGTAAGAGGATTTGTAATAATAAAATCATAAATAAACATTTTAGTTTAAAATATATCCTCTGAAGCAAGACCCATCACATCATTAAAACATCATAATCTAATTATATGAAGTGGAAATGAATAACACGAAAAAGAGAAACAAATTTTGGAAATAGTATACAGAACATCTTTTATTTCACGGCTCTCTCAATGATGTCATTTGAAGTCCTCAATTTTGTAATATAAAATGATGTGTTTGTGCAAAAATCTATATATTTTTACAAAATGTAGCATGATGAGCTACTACATTTAAATTTGTACTTTATCTATATATATATATCCTCACGGATGCAATTTCATCGAATGCAAAAGACTTTTAGCCACAATATTAATAGAACATCGAAAGTTATACTAATACTCTACATATATATACCTAGGTATACTTAACAAATAAAAATACCTTTTGTTTTGTACTGCCCATTCAAAGCAAACATTAAGACCAAAGCCATAAAATAATTCCTTAAGTACTTGCTTGGAGCTACAAAAACTAAGGCAGATTTAAATCTCTGCAACCTGTGTGGTAATTGGCTATAATAAAGGAGTATAGGAAGGAAATTTATATCCCCGTAGATGATTTTAATTGTCGTTTTACGTTGGTTATTGTCCATGCTCTACGTACTTCAGCGACGGTACCCAGCTTTTTAAAATGATAGTTATATAAATAATGACCTGAGTAAATAATGAGAAATATAACAATAAAAAGTAATGTACTCTTAACTTGTGAACTTAACTGCTATGTCCGCATCTATTTGCTCTTGGCTTTAGTGAAAAAGTAGTGTTTTTTGTTGGTTTTCTAATATTCTCCTGAAGTGGAATACTTAACACAAGAGGCTCAACAATTCGTTTTGTGTATCTTGTCTTAGTGTTTAAGGGTCTATATGCATAGATGGACATTCTGCATATATATATATATATATATATAAGAGTTTCTCAAGTACCTCATAGATTTCTGACTTAGAGAATTCTAGGAAAGAATGTAACGACTAATGTTACAATTCCTAGAAATAAATGGAATTTGCTTTGGCCCAGAAGATATTGACCGAAACATTTCTAAGTTTTACATTTCTATGACAGAAGGAGACAGAACAGACATAAAATGCCTCACCACTATAAACGAGTTGTCATAACGACACTCAATAAAAAACATATATAGCGATTTTTGATATCTAAGAACGTCATAATCAGTTATTTTTAACGTTAAAATTGATAAATTATATTCATACATTAGATCTGGCAAAGAGAGTTATTATTTAGTTCATATACAATGCCGTATACAGACCCCTACCAGCCAGGATTGACGCAAAGAATCTGTAATCAATGCAATATTCTAACTTTAATCTAAAACTAGATTTAATAAGTAGAAATTAATATTTAAAGCAAAGATGACCAAACAAAATTAATAAATACCCATATATAACAGTTTAAAAAAGCACTAAAGTTTTCACCATGAAATATAATTTCCTGGTTGAAAATATTTATATTATTTTTCAAATCTCCTTTATTATTTAGATGGTTTTATAAAAAGTATATATAAATAAATAAATAATAGTTTTTAATAAAGTATATATAAGTAAAATAAAATAATAGTTTTAATAAAGTATATAATAAAAGGCGTTACAATGAAAATATCACAGAGCTGATTATTTAAAAGTTGCAATATTCTTTTGAGTTGTTTTTAAATGGCCAAAGTTATTGGTGATTTTAAATGGAATTTTTTTTTGCTTCAAAGTTTGAGCTATCCAAATAAAAAAATGTGAATATTCTTTTTCAAGTCTTTTAAATATTGAAAGATTGAGGGATCCACAAGCTATTAAAATATCCCACGATGCAAACCAATGCCTTATTTTATTGCACTAACATTTCTCAGTGAGTATTCTTCAGGGCTTTATATCGAATACTTTATAATTTTCACCTAAAAACACCATTCTTAGAGGACTCATTAGATATGCATGCATTAACCTTCAAATTAGATAAGTCCCTGATAGCTTAATTGATATGCATCCAGTGTATGAGCCTTCTTTTGCCATTAAAAAAAACTTTTTTTTTCATCTCTTTAAAGCAGGCACACTGAACTATAAATTTTGAAACATTTTTCACGCTTGAAGTGACAACAAGAGAAGAGAGAGAGAAGAAAAGATAAAATGTCCTTGACTTTAAATTTCTGAAATAAGCTTTTAAAAGAAGATAAAATGTCTCTTTAACCATTACTGTTTAAAAAGACGTTTATATAATGATATGCATCAATTGATTTTATCACATATAAAATATGTCTTGATTCTAAAAGTTAAGCACTTATTTTGTCTTGTTGTTAAATGTGAAGGCCTTTATTACTTAATGAACATTTAAATTAGATTATTTGGCTTCATATAAAAACAAGTACAAAATATGGTGCCATATAATATAAAAAATACTTTTGTAATAGCTATATTTTTTTTGCAAAAATATTTTTTTGTCGAAAACGAATGTTTTCTATATTTTTATTGAATATTTGTCATAAGAAGTTTTTTTCGATCGAAAAAAAAAACCAAAAAACTTTAAATAAAATTATTAACATTTTATGCAAGATTTATGATTTTAAATTTAATTTTAAGCATTTTCAAAAAAAATCATCAACTGTAACTTGATATTGTTAAGATATATTACATATTGCAATCAAAATTATTTGTATATATATATATATATACAAATAACTTTGATTGTAAGATTTAATATGTCTTAATGATATCAAGTTATATATCAGAACTGCAACTACCGAATGAAAAATCGGTATTCGATACTACCAGTGTAGATTTTAAATACCGAAACTACCAAATGAAGGGAACTCGATAGCTGTACGTGCTAAGGCGTGTTCAACTCTCAATGTTGGGGGCGCAGGTTCGAATCCCGAAGGGGATGGTCATTTTTGTCTACCTCATTAATAAGATCCTAGTTCGATAGACTAATTTTAATGCTATAATGCTTATTTGATCCTGTCGGATGCAATTCTATCGAACCAAATAGGCAAAAAAAAAACGTACCGATTGACATCGTTCGGTATATTTGAAAGTATGACTTTTGTAACACTCACATATAGACATAAAGATATAGAGAGTTTATTCCCTTCAATAGCAGAGAAACATCGTTTAACAGTCGCTTTGCCCAAGCGCTCTCTTGTGTGAGAACTTGAACTTTGCAAAAAAGTAAACAACTACAAATTATAGTATTATAGAGCAGATACATAAATAGACATCAATATAAGCTTATGCTGTGCATTGAATACTAGAGTACCTGAAAGTGCATTTAATATCGGACAATAAGAGACAGTATATGATAAAAAATCAGCCTTCCATTTCCTACAAAATCCAGTACATATAATTTATATACGATTAGTATGTATTAAAATTCAAATAATCTCTATAACAAATGATGTATTTAATTGCCTTTGTTATAAACTGTCCGATATGAAATGTATATGAAGAAGTAAAAGCAGATAAATAAATAAATTTATCTCTCTTTCTAATCTACCGTACCGAATATCGATCGATACTGTAGATATACCTTATTACCCTGTCCTCCCTCTCTCTCAACCAGGGACGGAGTGGCCAGCGGGAGTACCGGGACTATTCCCGGTGGGCCGCCGGCCTCAAGAAACATAAACGGCCGTTATCAGCCTCCAATGGCATATTGGGGCTGTATAAGGTCGGTGAGGGCATAACTGTCCCGGCGGATAAATTTTTCCCCACTCCATTCCTGCTTTCAACCATAGAGATATAAATAGTAGAGAGCTGATTCCCTTCACTAGTAGAGAAACAGCGTTCTGTGTTGTTTGCAGTGTGTTCAAATAACTAAGTAATGTATACTATGTCATCGTAAGCTGACCATAGAGATAGATTCTATCTCTATGATCAGCTTACGATGATGTAGTATGAATTTCTTTGTTCATTATCTATATTTTTTATCTCTATGCTCCTCAATCCCCTTTTTCTACTTCCCTCTCTCTTCATCCTTCTCCTTCCCTCTGTTCTCTCTCTTTTACTTGAGTATAGCTTACTTAATCACGATGGACTTTTAAAATGAATAAAGAGTCTCTGGAAAAGGAGTGAATTCTTAAATAGTGCCGATTTTTTCTACCGAATCCCAGCTCTGATATATATATATATCTATATATATATGTCTTATTGTTATGAGGTTAAAATACTTATTGGAATTCCCTTTTTCAAACCCACAAACTAAAATATCTTACATATGTATTTAAAACAAAGAAGTTATTTCCTCTCATAACTTAACAAACTCAAATCTGCCTACCTTCTTCATACATTGAAACAAAAAAATGAGGGGGATGCTTGCTGTACATACGACAGCATTCATAGAAGATTTGTGCTAATTGACTCTGGTCTTGAATGCTGGACACATATGTATAGATACTTTACTTGACTATTATGGCAGATAGGAGAGGGGGGGGGGGGGTACCTAACAGCATATTTGAATGAGGAAATAAAAATGTTAAAGGACACACGCAGGCAATCTTAGAAGAAAAAAAGATATGCTGGCAGAGAAGACTTGACCAAGCATCCTTAAGTAGTCTAACTTAATATGTTTAAATAAATGAAGAGAGACATAAGAGAAATTAAGGAGAGAAGTTAAGGTTATATATATATTGAATTTTAGTAAATGTAGGATTTTAATCATATACATACAATAGTTAACAAATTTAAGCCACAATATTTTCTATTGAAAAAAACTACGTAAAAACTGTTTTTGAATATTTTATCTCACCTTCCTCATTTTACAATATTTTAATAAATTATATCATTTTTTCAACATTTGACTGAATGAGTAAAAAAACTTATTATTTTCATTATAAAAGTCAAATCAAACATTCAACCATCTTTTTTAATTGTATGAGTAAATATTATTGATTTCATTTTATGGAACATAAATATACTAATAATTAAAACACTCAAGATACAATCACAATCTATTTATCTGAAATCATTTTTTTTCTTAAATACCAACTTTTTGCGGGCCTGTCACGTTTGTATCTTAAACTTTGATCCCTTTCATGGCCAATAATGTTCAATGATCTTGAGTCCAATGTGGTGGTATGGTTTGTTTTGTTCTATATGTGAAATGTATTCTATTTTATACAAATTTATAGCCTTATCTAAAACCTTTTATTCGTCATAATTTTACGCACGTAAAGCTACGCTTCTTTTTTATCTTTTGTAGTTCAATAAAATTCAACAATCAGCAATAAACTAACATAAATAAAAGACTTACACAAAATAAACTTTCAAAAACAAAAAAAAAAAGGCGATAAACGATAAATACGTTGGTAATAATACATATCAAATCCATAACGGAGATACAAAAGGTTTTTTGTTTCTAAAGGAAACATCTGGGGTTAATTTAGATGGTGGGAGTTTATTCGACAAATAAAACTTTTTATTCGGCATAACTTTACGCACGAAAAAAAACAAACTTCTTTGGCTGGATGGATAGAATATACGTCGGTGTCATTTATTATATGCCCATATAATCTATGAAAATATCATCAAAACGAATTTGCTCGTCTCGGGTGATCTGTATGGAGGGACCATTCGGTTTATTTGACAATTTTTTTAAAAATAAATACAATCAATTTACCAAAAAAAATGCATGAGGGTAATTGAAAAATTAACCTAATCCGTCCCTGAATGGCATGCTTCTTTTATGTTCTTAGACCCAAAGGCAATTCCTAAACTCCCTACTCCGCCGGATTAGACTGCAGCGTAAAGGTTTTAGAAGGACGCCACTCCGAATCACCGCCCCGGTTCGCCAATTTTTGGTCCCAGTGAGAGGAGCGGGACCAAATCAATCAAACGACGAAATTTTAAAGCTATCCGGCAAAGTGAACTAGAGACCGCGCCCCCAAAAATGGCCGTGGAGTCTATCTATACCATTGAGGATGTCGAAAAAAGTCACCAATTCCTCCTCGATGGCATCACGGGTGCCCTCGACGAGGTTGCCCCTATCAAACCATCAAAGTTAAGACGGGTAAAAATCTATATCTAGCGCCGGACACGCTCAAGCTCAGAGAGAGAGAGAGAGACAAAGCCACAGGTATGGTGTACTGGCGCATTCGCAACCAAGTCTCATCTGGTAAAACGCGACAGGGTGTGCACGAACATCAATATTACACAGGGGCCACAACGATCCCAAGGTCCTCTGGCGCCTAGCAAATGACGCTATCGGCAATTCAAGTTCTCCCCTCCCAGCTTCTGTCGAGGTGGGCGGAATCCCCACGGTAAACAATGCAGAGACCGCAACTGCGATGAACGAGTTTATATTAGGAAAGTAAAAAAACTCCGGGAAGGCTTCCCCCCTCACAGCCCCCTTCGTCGTCGTGGCACAAGTTTGTCAGCGCCGTTCTCCTTCTCCTTTGCGGGGGCCGGAAAGATTGCAAGGGTTGTCAAAGGGATGAAGGCAACTGAGGCCCTGGGTGTCAACGGGATACCTGTCTCTGTTCTCAAGAAAGGCATTGAAGTGCGCCGGGCCATCATCGCTCATCTTGTGAATAGATCGCTGGCGTCAGGAACCGTTCCGACCGCACTCAAGATGTCCAATGTGCTACCCGTTTTCAAGGGCAAGTCTGCGACTGACCCTGCATCGTACAGGCCAATTTGCATCCTCCCGGCTCTGTCCAAGGTCCTGGAGACCATCGTAAAATCTGACCTCGAGGACCACTTAGCCAAGACGGAGGCTCTTCCAAACACCCAGTTTGGATTCAGGAAAAGCCGCTCGACCACAGCCGCGCTAGCCACCGCACATGCAAAGTGGCTGGAGGCCGAGCAGAGGGGAAAGGTTGTCGGTGTCCTCGGATTTGACCTCTCTGCTGCCTTCGACACTGTCAACCAGCTGCAGCTTTTGCCAAAGCTGGAGAAGCTTGGGATTGCTGGTACACAGCTTAAGTGGTTCCACTCATACCTCACTGGCGGGTACCAGCGTGTAGTGTGGAACGGCACCGAATCTGTCTTTTTACCCGTCGAGTACGGAGTGAGACAAGGCTCCATTCTTGGACCCATTCTTTACCTTGTCCTGGTCGCGGACGTCACCTCCTGCGTTGGGGTCGGCAATGAAGATAATAGTGGCTACGCGGACGACTTCTTCCTGTGGGCCGTTGGTGACTCCCTTGAGGGAGTCGGGTCCCTTTTGGAGTCAAGGGCGGACGCCTTCTCCAGATTCGCGGGGGGGAACGGCCTTGTCCTTAACGCCACCAAGACTCAGCTCATGATCGGGGGCAACGCCAAAAAAAGGATGTTGCGGTCTTCACCGTCAACGTTGGGGGCGTTGAGGTGCACCCATCTGACGAAATTGAGTTTCTTGGGGTAAAATTTGACACCGGCTTCACAACAGCACCCCACAACATCAACGTCGCAAAGGCAGCAGCAAAACGGGCGGCACTCATCTCGAGGTTGGCCGTGCACTTACCAAGAGGAAAATACCTACGGCAGCTGGCCAAGGGATTGATGATTGTAAGATATCTTATGCTGCCGCGGCTGTGACAATTCCTAGATTCGATAGTGAGTGCAAGGGGCCAAATGCCGCGCACAGGGCTGTGCAAGTCGCCATAAATGACGCCGCCAGGAGCATCGTTGGATGTAGAAGACGGGATCACATCCACATCGGGGATCTCCTTGAGAGAGCAGGCCTTCCCTCCCTCAACGAGGTGGCCGCCAGGCGGTGGCCATGGAGACCTGGAAATGCTTTTACTCCAACGACGGGGGCGGCGGTACCAGGAAACCGGTTGGTGATTTCGTCTTCCCCATCCCGAGGAGGCCCATGAGGTCCACGACTCCAGTGGTGTACCCACTTTGGAGGAGACAGCTACTTTTGCATGCCACGCAATATCAGTGTGGAATTTGTCTAAGGCCTTGAGGTCGGCCACTACCCTCCACACTGCCAGGACCGCAGCTAGGGCCATTGAACGCAGCGTCCCCATATAATCCATTCTGCATGGGCATTTTTTTTATATTTTTTTTTATTATATAATTTTATAGTTTTTATTATTTATTTTTAGACTAGTTACTAATGTAACTAATGTGCCCCATGGCAAATATATACTCGATTACACACCTCAAAGACTGGTCTTAATATAATTTATGATATCATATGAACATTTTTTTTTTAAATCCTTGGGACCCATTAACAGCAGTCATATTCTAAGCCAATCAGATAGCAAAAAAGTTATATTTTTGTGGATCTATTGTCCTCTATTTACTAAGAGTTTTAGGTAAAACATGGTGATAATATTTCACGTTTTAAATTTTGTGTCAGAGCATAAGGCAACTTTTTTGAAAAATGGAGTTTAAAAGACATTTAAGTGGCTTAAGTGACTCTTAATATTTTATATTTGCTTCATTTCTTGTGTAAACTAATGATTAAATTATCTAATTTTTTCTTACCTCAAGGGAAATCACGACAACAAAATCGAACATGACACAAATTTAGATATGTACAAAGTTGATTTGAAGCATTCATACTTTTTGCGTAATGAAGAAATTAAATTATCATAGAAGTTAATTATTTTTTCAAATGATTTTTTAAGCCCTGAATCCTCATCTCATTTTATTATTTGGCATTTTGCACACAATACTTATGCCTGTTTTGCACTGTTATGATTTAGGAGAATATTTAACATTCCCAAAAAGATTGATCTCCTAAGAATATTCAAATTCTATATGGAATTATTGTTTTCCTCAGTCCCCTATTCGCCTGTTAGAAAAAAAGGACTATCGTCTCCTTCATCAGCGAAATACATACATATATGTAATTTACATATTCTCAGAAAAAAATACTACTTAAGGAATCGAAGGTGATGATGATAAGTATCACTCGTAAATCA
Organism: Caligus rogercresseyi; assembly: GCA_013387185.1. Lineage (NCBI taxonomy): Eukaryota > Metazoa > Arthropoda > Copepoda > Siphonostomatoida > Caligidae > Caligus > Caligus rogercresseyi. The sequence goes on from CP045896.1 coordinate 578,959, forward strand.
TTAAGTAATTTTTTTTTTGTGCGAGCAGTTTTATTAATAGATTCATGAATGCTGCATTGATTTCGATTCGTTCTCATTCAAGAGATGGAATAATTGGAAATATATAGTTCTTATAGGTTTAATTATTGGGATAGATTAAAAAAGACAAAATCCCTCAGTGAACTATTCTTTAAAAAATTATAGTGTATTTTCATTTTCATCAAAAATAACATTTATTTCAATGCTTAAAGTATATCACGTAAAAACAATTATATATTTTTTGTCTCACAACTTTTGTCTTTGGTTATTTATAAATATATAATATTATTTATTATGTTAAGTAATGAAAAAGTGAATAATAATATGAATTTTAAGATTAAAATAATTTTGCTCTTTTACTGCAAAATAAATACAGTGTGTGAAATAAAATAGGCACTAAAAACATACAGATAACATAACATATCAACTATGGAGAGTTACGCAAACAAAACATCAATGAACATTATATTTCATATCATATTATACTTAAAAACTAATATTATGTTCAATATAAAACGGCGAGGCATTCTTGAAATCTTCATACTGTCGTTACAATTGCATGTTGAACTGTTCCTTTCTTATCTCGTTATAAAGTGCAAATTTTAAAACCACGGCTTCGAAGAATTGAACTAATACAAGAACGTTCAAGTGGAAAGCAGAACCTTCCAATTTTATAACTTGGCCTATATAAGTCATGAGCTGTAAAATTTCTTGGTTAAGAGCAGTTCTCTTGAAAACAGCAGAATCTCCAAAACTAGCGGTTTCTTGTTTTGGGATAAAATATTGATTGTTAAATAAAGAGTCTGTTATTGTCCTCTGTGCTCATGACTGAAATAAAAGAATGATATTTCTCCTTTACTTTTCTTTTGATTCTACAAGATTTTTCTCATGGATCATGTCGCTGTAGCAAATCTTCTCAGCTAAGGGAGATAAGTCTGACAAGAAGGATACCTTTGATCAGCTTTTTTCATTTAAAGTAATGAACCCCTCACTTTTGAACTGAAAAAACTACAAAAATCTAACTTATTATTTTTAATTATTTTCTTAAATTGTTGTATAAAGTGGGGACTACGAGCAGATATATGTACTGGAGTAAATAATTTAAAAAAAAATGTATATTTTTCTATACAAACAAAACGAAGCAAATATAATTCGTACAAGTAAATATGTATCTATATAAGTCACATCTGAAGGTCAATTGTATTGATGCTTTATCCAATAAACACATACATACATTATATTGGACTTTAAAGCCTAAAGGCAGCTCCTATCCATGAAATGTAAAGCATATGACCTTCTTAGCGACGCTGTTGCTCCTAAAAGAACCTTGCACATAAACAAGCAAGAGATGATGATGATCCCTTTTAGGTTCCACATACTTTCGCTCATCAATCTGAATAAATATGTAAATACTTTTAAGCCTTAAGCCAACTATTGCCCATACACGAGTGCTTTTCCCCCGAAATGAAGATATTATTGTGAGATGAAAAGGAAAAGTACAGATACATATATAGGTATATGTAGCCTATAGGAGTTCAAAATGGATCGATAATAATAATAACGATAAGAGATTCATGAATGTTCGCATTTATAGCACTTACACGATCAAAAGTTCATTCTATCCGATATCAGCGGGATGGAGTACATAGATATACAACATATAGGTACATATATGTAGAACATATATATATATATATCATAAAAGCTATGAAGGTAATGGAATAATACATTAAATTCTTCACGGAGCGCATTTATCATTAAGGGGGTTTATGAGGCCTTTATGAGAATTGGAAATATAGAAACTATTTTTAAAGCGACGTATTTATTCAGTTGCATCCTAATACCTGCATTTTCTCTATCTTCAGAGTGCAGCAGCCACACTAACTGTTTGTATTTTCATTCATTTCTCTTTATTCAAGAGTGAAGGGAGCAGGCAAAAAAATATAAATAGAATGAAAGTGGTGTAATTAAATAGAGATTTGGAACTGAATTGCATACTACATTTATGTGCAACTCGTATTTATAAAGAATGGTAGAATTAACTAAAGTGTTTATTATTTTTAAGCCATTCCACCTGGTTATTTATTAATTTTTTAGTTATCTGTTCTAATAAGGAATTCGAAATGTTTCATTTATTTTGCAAAAATTACCAATAATTAAAGTTTGTTTCTTTAAAAGAGGCACAGTCTGATATCCTTATTCATTTCTCATAAATGGCCAAGGATACCAAGGTCTTGATCACTGATTGTGACCGGCATATTCTAATTTATGAACAGTCGTCGGACGCTGAACTTAATCCTTACAAAAAAAATCTTAATCAATAGCTAAAAAATAATCATTTCCTATAAAAATACAACAGTACGGTAAATTGTCCTTCAGGGATCCTCGCTTGGTATCTAGGTGAGGAATCACATAGATGTATAAACTTTTTTATAAATAAATCCTCTTACTAGCAATGCACGTCATTTCAGCCTTGCTCAAATAATAAGAATAATAATATTATTCATTACGAAAGGTATCATATTTGAACTGCATATACAAAGTACTGCAATAATGCAATGTGTGCATCCGAATTAATAATATTGTATAAAGAAGCTCGTGAAAAAATTATTTGCCTGGAGATATATTATAAAAACAATAACCAATGATAAACATACATTCATATATGTATACATTTCATTTGGTTCACTTAGCAACTTTATCAATAGCAGATTCAGATCGCACTTTCATTGTGCGTGTGATATTTTATGATTTGCATACTCGTAGCAAAAATACTGAGTCAATTCCCATGATTCTAACACACGCATCTTCCCATGAACTGACTCAAAACATAAGAAAAAGCAACAAGAATGACATTAAACAATCTTTTAGAAACTTACATCAAATGAGAGTCTTGAAGAGATCTTATTTTTTTTAGAAATGAATTGAGAAAATGATAAGGATACTATATTTCAGGAGAAAATGTGAGATGAAATTTTGAAATGTGTCGTAATTTGTCATGAGCTAAATAATACCAGTTTAAATGTTTCTTGCAACTTGCGTGTATAATTAACTATAACATAAAATTTATTCAATTAAACTAAAAAAATATATGTTGGTTATATTCAATGGCTATTTTTCTCTTTCAATGCAATTCACTATTGGCAATGAATTGAAAGTATAAAATTACATGCTTAATAAAGATTTGGTCTTCACTTGCATAAAAAACTTTTAATATCTCAAATATTCTACTTTCCCATTAAAGAAACTCATGTATAGCTTGAAATTCTAATGAGAATTTAAAAAGACATATATGAAAAAACTCATGCATTGGAACTAATTTTAATAATTGTCATAAAATTGTACTTAACAAGTTACCATTTAGTCCAATTTTTCTTTATTAATGAAAACTGTTTCATAAATAAGTAACTGTTTTTTTTATCATCATCAACAAACTGTGTAGATAAAATACACATAAGATAATGCGATAATAAATAAATAAAAATCTAAAATAGGCAGTTGCGTAAAAACAATACATAAATGAACATTATAGTTCATAATTACTGCCTGACATAAAATAACTTTTATAAAAGGGACAATAAGACGAAAAAGCTAAGAATAACCACAATAAGGCCGTTCTTGACATAAAACGTTTATATGTTGTAGCAATTGATTTAATCAGGCTAAGATATTGTGCTGAAGTTGATGATATCGCCAGCCCAAATCTAGGAGGAAGATGTCACTTGAGGGATTTTTATTCCGAGTGCGAGTATGGCGCTGCTGCTCCTATCATGATGGATCTTAACTCCTCTTCGTGTATGGGACTGTTTATTGTTAGTTTCTTCCCGACCAATGATTTAATATTCAATAAAGCACACTCAATCGCCTTATAAGTAAATATTTTTAGCCTATTTAAAATTGAATATACCAGCCTCAACTATAAAGTGAGATGGTATCAAAATCGAGACTTTAAGACAGTAAATACATTCTGCAAGCGAAAGAAAAAAACTTCGGGTTGAAAAAACAACCCAAATAGTTTATGAGCATTTTATTAATGTATGCCAGACATAAAGATCTCCTATTGGCATCAAGGCTAGAATAACAATGCCAAAGACGGTATTTGAACTCTGGTTATAAAGTAGTGAATAACAAAGCTCCTCAGGGGTTTTATCATAATATTTTTTCCCGCTTGATGTGCGGAATCATATACGAATTTAGCAAATATAATACTTCATTGACAAATAAAAACTGTTTTCTTTATGTTCTGCCATATACATTGTTCACTTGTTCCTAGTTTATTATTTTATTTTGCTATTCATATCGTTAGATTCTTTTTTTTGTATCAAAGTACAACTATATTAATTTAGTTTGTAAAAACACTTAATGACAAGGCATAAAAGGAAAAAAACAATGAATATCATAATTCTATAGTAATTAATTACTTAAGGGAGGATATTTATATTTTTTCAATATATATATATATTGAAGTTTTCAGTAAGTGGGGCTGTATTGCATCTCATTTATACAAAGCACTATATACTTTGGTCGTTTTAAAGTTTGTTTGACTTTGATAAGGGGCAATGTAAATAAAAAATGTTTTTTGTAAAATAACGTTATATTTTTATGAATATTTACAAATAAATATTGATATTGTACTCATAATAAACAAGAAAATGGCCCGTGGCCTCTTTTTTTAACTTTACAGACATAAAACAAAGTCTCTCTTCCGATGTTTTCCCGTAAATATTATTTCCCATCGAACCAAATGAACAAGAAACTAATTATACAATGTGTTTGTTATTTATATAGTTCAAAAATGTGTGTCACAAGCATCATGGATAACAAACAGCTTTTAAAAATACTCAAGGACCTCAGTACATGGAGTCCATTTCTAATAATACACATGTTGAGATGCCCAATTAAGGGCATAATATGCTTTAAGATGTATTTTTTTCACTGTATGTCATTGTGTTTTTGTTAAGAGATAAGTCAAAACATTACATACGACCATGAGGGATCCTTAGACGTTCAGACTTTGGTTTGAACTGAATGCATTAGAGAATAAGAAAAATAATATAATTAAACATGTATTTTTCTATCTTTGGATAGTTTCAAATCAGTGTATATACGGCCGGTAATAGTAGTTAGGTATCTCCTTTTTTAGAAAAAGATGAATTGAATCGATAATACTGTCAAAATACCAGAAATACTATGAACAGGATATCATCAGTCGAGGAAGGAGACGTGTATATGGCGAGCATCATTCATTGATTAAATATATATTTCTAATGTCCCTGTTATTGCAAATAACACTTGACAAATAAAATATGGAATTCTTCACCGACCCTTTTTAAATGGAATTGACTCTCTGGACCAATGATTGAGGATATATTCAATGAAGTAGTAGTAGTAGTAGTAGTAATAATATATTTCAGGGAACTTAAAACTCAAGAACAAAGCTTCGTCTATAAAAATTCCTAGCTCCATTGCCGAGCTACTAATAAAACATTAAAAACAAAACACAGCAATAAAATTTTAAATAAATAATAAATACTTTAAATGAATAAACAATCCCAGACGAGATTTAAAATTCGACTAGGAATCAGCTCCACGAGCCGCCTTCCTAATATTTTGCATGTTGCCGTGCTTCCACTAAAGTTTATGCGTCGCGAAGGTCCGGTGATGAACTCCAGGCATCTGCCATGTTCTTGGCGGCCACACTCCACGACGTGAGGCTTTCTTTAGATTGAGAGCTGCCCCTCTCGTTCTTTCGTCATGGCCGACGAGCAGTTCGGCGAGTGGAAGGTGGGGGTCATTGGAGACCTTCCAGGCTGCCATGTAGAGAAAGTACTACTCAGATTTTTTGTTTTAGTTGTTTCTCCTGTTTTATAAAGCAATAGGATAAATTTCATAAATTACACACACCAATTTTTGTAAGCTACAAAACTATTATCTATATCTTATTATTGTTATTGCGTAATGAGATTAGATTTTCAATATAATAATAATAATAAAACAAATAATGAAAAAATAATCTTCATAAGGTCAAATGTCAAGTCATTCAATAAAATTGGAGCTATGATATTAAAACTTGTGGTACTTTGTAGCAACGTTCTATATATTTGGAAAACCATTAATCATAATAGTGTACATGTTATTCATTTTTCTAGGACGAAACATACGTATACGCAAAATATATTAGGGTCTACTATAAATAATGATCTCAGTTTGATAACTAAAAATAAACAGGATTCAATACGACATTATCAATCCGCATGTTCGAATCATTGCAAAGGATAAATTACACAGGCCACTCATCCTGAAACAGAGCACCATTTCAACAGTAGCCGCCGAGCTTGCCATGAAGATACCACACAAGCGAACCTGCATGGAACTGGGGAGAGACTCCCATCCCCCACACACTCAAGAAGGCCGACGAACACCACCACGCCCTCGCCTGCATTGGCTTCACTCTTCACGTCACTCTAAATCCATACTTGGGAACTAAGCAAAGACTTTCCAACACCCTCAGGTGGAAGCCATCTCCCCCATGGGGCCCCAGTCCTCTGCGGAGCGCTATGGCATCCGCTCCACCAAGGAAGACCTCCTCCAGATAATTTCAAAATGGACAGGGGAAAAAAAATATCTACTGTTGAAATGGTGCTCTGTTTCAGGATGAATGGATGTAGGGCAGGTGCCCCCCCCCCCCCCCGGAATAGAGGACCGCGGTGGATCGGTGGGTAGACAAACTGCGCGTCTCATATATGAATGATGTGTATCATTGTGACTTGTGGCTGGTGAAAGGATTGTGTTGTTGGATGTCTTGTCTTGGCAGTACGCTCTGGGCTCCTCGGGGCGGAGGCTATGAGTTTGAAGGACGTGGGTGGGTGGCTGGAAGGGAGGTCGTCCCGCTGCATCTTTTCCATACTTAATAAAATATGAATTTAGCAAACGAAAACGTAAGTAATTCATTTTCTGCTGCAAAAAACGATGGATTCACTTGAATAGGAGACTCCCCGATAGAATAGGCTAGTAGGTAGACAGAACAAGGGCAATGACTCTCTCTCTCTCTCACGGGAGTGCATTCCTCCCTCCCTCCGGGGTGTCCGACACGTCATCTTCTTTGATGCAGACGGAATAAGCCAGGCAACCAGCATTAGGAGGGGTCCTTGAGGGTCTGTCTGTCTCCGACTCGTCATCCTCTTTGATGCAAAGAGAATAGGCTGAGCACCTATGCTCTGGGGAGTCATACCTCCTAAGGTTCCACTCCTTGCTCCATGCTTGATCCGAGGCTGTGTCACGGTGAATTCTTGTCACAAATGTTGTGTACGACGGCACAGCCGGCAGGCCAGTCATTAGGAATCCTGGATCCTCGGAAGATTTCCGGTTAAAAAACACTCAAATTCCAATGAAAGGGGTAAAATTCCTCTTTATTGTTTACCTACGTTGTGACGTCACTTTCTCTCTCTGTTTCTATCTCACTGGGTGACTTATGAATTTCTCTAAAAAGGGCAAAATGGAGAGGATTTAAAAAAGATTCATTTGCTAATTTTGATTAAAATAAGGCATTTATGGAACACCAAGCATATCAAATTAAAGCTTGATTGTTTTCTTCATATTCATATGAATTTTAATCATGTAAGACCTTTTAGTGAGGAACAGTTAGGAACAGTGAGTCTCTAAGAAAAACCCTTCATTTTTCGTACAAAATGACATATATTTTAAAGTCTAAATGTGCCAGAGACAAAATAAAAATTGAAATGAGTACTTTGATCTAAGCTCTATCAAATCATTGCATTTATTTTTCTATACTTCAGTCCTTGTATGTCAATAATGGCTCTGAATCGAAAAAGTGCTGAAAAATTTGAAATCCATTTAGCTCTGAATTTATCACTAACTTTGATAAATGAATACCATATTCGGAATCAGTGGATAAACTCTATAAGAATTAGTGAAAATTAGTCTGACCTAAATTTGGCTGTTGCCCAGTTTTTATTCTCTTTTTCGCATTGTATCAGGGACTTAAAGTAATATTTTACTTCGAGTTTCGTGGCATTAGTATATCACAGATGTTGTATAGAAAAAGGATACGTAATAGATTTAACATGATTCTTCTATGTCAGACCTGACAAGGAGGGGTCTCTTTAGAGAATGGGCCTCCCGATGGACACAAGATAGCTCCTGTAGACAGAGTAAAACTATGGCTTCCAAAGCCAGACCCTAATGCATCGAGACGATTGATTAATCTTAGTCGTGAATCTATGTATTCAAATACAGATAATAACTGGTCATAACTTTCTTAGATATCATCAGTCATTGTCGAACTAATTTCTCACTCGAGAGTGTCGTTTTGCCAGCAGAGTGATGAGACGTCTTATCACATGTTGGTTGAGTGTGATTTCTTTTATCTCAAGAGAATGATGGCTTAAAAATGCTTTAACCAACATCCTCCAGAGCTAAAGCAGATACCAGTAATTCTTAGAAATTGTAATATTGGTTACCTGTTTGGCTTCCCGAGGTAGAATGTGTAACAACATAGTTAAAGAGGTTGTGTGTTTTAGGGAATGGGCTAAGATCGTAAATTCGATTCCGCCTTGGACTCAAGACTAGGCTTCAATTCGTACTCTTGGATCCTACCCTCAAACAAACAAACAAAATAAATATAAACATACTAGCAAATAATATCTAATTATTCAAATATATAATTTTTGAGCACAAAGTAAATATTGATTAAAACTGCCATTGACCATGTTTGGATCAACTATAAGCTATATGAAAAATAATTTCCTAAAAAGTCCTGATTTGTAGACACCGGGCCGGGTACCCGGTCGTTTCTGATATATTATATATATATATAATATATATATATATATATATATATATATATATATTAGGGTTGTTCTTATTTTTCAAATGTTTGAAATGTTAGCAACATTGGGATTCTGTTTCTTGGTGATAAAAGAAGACGACATACAAAGTTTGAACAAAATCGGTCAACATTACGAGGTCGCGCAACGAGGTCAAAGTTTTAAAAATTTAGTAAAAATATAGTTTCCGCAATTTCTTAAAAATGGTAGACGTTACAGACTTCAATAATAATTATTAATTTAAAGGAAATCTAATTTACTACCAGACGTATGTTTGATGTTTTTTAATAAAACAAAGTTTTCAGTAAAAACAAAGAAAAAAATGGAGTGTGTTTTTTATGTGTATTGTTCATATTTCATAGTTTTTTCTATCAATTACTTCACTCGCCTGTAGAAGATGACTTGTTCGCTTCAGAGTAAAATAGTACTTTTAAGTTTAGTAAACCTTTAGATGATAAATCCAAAAATGACCTTGGTTGCATTCTATCAATTCAGAATTCAGTACAATCTGAGTTTACATCATATGATTCAGAGCCTGTATTGGCCTATAAGAAATCGATTATGAAAAAAATAAATAATAATGTGTTTCTTAGATTTGCGTCAAGGTATCCTCTCAAATTTTACTTTGTCTCTGACGCATTTATAATCCATTATATGCGTCATTTTGTACGCGAAATAGGCTTTTTTTAATGTCATATAACTCTCTACTTATTAAATCGACATGATTAGTATACCAAAATATTAAAGCTGGTGTACCAAGCTTTCATTTTATGTTTGGTGCTCTAAAAATCGCTATACTTTAAGAGATATAAGCAAATACATTTTTGCACGTACTCTCCCCAAAAAATTGATCCTTTGATATGAGATTATACGATTACTATTTGGTAACTGCTGTTAGTGTTACCTGGATAGAAAGAGAAAGAGAAGGGGAGAGAGTATTTTGCCTCCTTTGAAACAGAAAATCCACAATGTTGCTAACATTTCAAACATTGAAAAATAAGAACAACCCTAATCTATATATATATATATAATATATATATATATATATATATATATATATATATATATATATATATATATATATATATATATATATGGAGCAGCTTCTTAACCCTAACCAGCCGGGTTATTTTGGCTCCTCTATAGCGGGGGGGGGTGGATTCCACCCCCCCCTCAGATCTCGGCAACGGAGCGACAAAAATTTGTTGAATTTGGCACACAACTAGGTCTTCCACTAATGTACAACCACACGAAATTCATCACCATAGAACAAAGGGTTTTTTAATTATGCATGTTCATTTATTCAAATATGCAAATTTTGCATCAAAATGGATCTTTCAACACATAACAGAAATTAATGCACTAACATCAATCTTTAGCATTATTACATCATAGGATCATACTGATAATCATACATGTCACAGAACAGGTAAAATTAATTTGCATACAGTAATTAATTATGCAAATTAGTCGGTATTTATGCATATTGTATGCTATGGGAAGTTCAAGTTTTTGCCACGCGGACGTTCGCAAAATGACTTGCTGCGCCGTAGGGGTAGGTCGATTTTTCGAAAATGGTATCAAAAGATGCGCAATACTCAATCTTAAAAGTCATAAAATTTTAGCGCGTAACTATTTTTTTTCACGAAAATATCCCAGAAAAAACGGAGGGGGGGGTGGATCCGCCCCCCCCGGCCTGGTTAGGGTTAAAATACAAAAATAAATATCTTATTTTAAGATTGAAGGACAATGTAGGAATATAAAAAAATAAATATTCTATAACATGGACTTTCAAAAGCAAAAAATGCAATAATAAATAAATAAATAAATATATATATATGTATGTATATATATATATATATATGGAGATGCTTCTTAAAAATACAAAAATAAATATTTATTTTAAGATTGAAGGACAATATTTTATAACATGGACTTTCAAAAGCAATAAATACAATAGTGTTCAAAAAATCTTTAAAATACGTAAAATATGCTTTAATATTTTCTTATTTTTTATTATTCAACAGTTCAAATTTTAAAATTATGTTCAAGGAAGTAAATACATAAAAAGTTAAAAAAAATATGTGACTATACAATAAATAAATATTATAATTTATAATTTGGTCTTAGGGGCTGAACAATACAATTTTTACATGATGGACATGCTAGACTAAAGAATACAAATCTTATGCTAAAAAAAACTGATTATGATAATAACATCCAAACATTTATACTTCTAACATGGCATGATGACATTATAATACACAATTTAAAAAGACTTATCTATGAAATAAAATACAATCATTTAGACTTCTAAAATGCTTTAAAATTGTGATATAGTTTCTGGTGGATGGAGGCAAGGGATGGGAAGAATTTGACTTCTTTCGACGCCGGAGTCCAGGAATCAGTTGAAGGAGAGGGAGGGTATCTTGAGGTCAAGAACAGCATATCTAGCTGCAGCTGATAAAAGCACTGGTTTAATGTCAGACTCATTAATAAGATCCCCAGTTGTTATTTTATTAGCGATGAGGGCCTTTGTGTTAAGAATATCAAAATTTATAGCCTTCTCCCGTGGGGTGTTCCTATTTTGCCCAATCCAAATAGAATTATCGCTTGCTGTATTTGACAGAATTGTCCTTTGTAGTCCTTTGACATTTAGGCAAACAAACTCTTTAACATTGCGACGGCGTGGCATTCCACAAAGACATGGATGGTGGAGTTAAATATCTTGCCGCAATCTTTACAAGGCACCCATAATTTAATTGAATCGGTCGAGATCTGAAGCTGAGCTGTGAATTTTTAAATATTTTGATTGTATGTCGGTGATGAGAATATTTCCATAATTTTCTGTTGCGTAGGATAACTCCTGATGCCGACTCTAGGGAAATGTATCGTAAGATTTTGAGCCGAAATCATGTTGATAATCCACTTTTTGAATAGTACGTTGTTATAGAAAAGGTATTCTAATTATGAGGTCTTACAATTCAAGAGAAGAGAGTCCACAGCTTCTGTTTCCAACGAAGCTTCCCCTCCTGGTCCCAGATATCACAAAAAGTACGAGAGGCTTCAATTGCTTTGCCATTTTGATATTTTGAAAATGACAATATAAATAACAATAACAAAAGGACAATCGTAAAAACGTGCGCAAAGTTGAGAATCGACGAAATGCTTCTTATTACATGTCGTATTATGAGAATCCTTAAGAGAGAAGAATCCTATAGAGTATACAAATTCATAATTCCATAGTACAAGTCTTCCTTACCCCATTGTTGTGCATTGAATCCAAATGTAACAACAAACGTAAAGAAAAGCATGATCACATGATATGGGAAAAAGTAAAGTATTATCATAGTATCTTAAGACATAAAAAGATAGGCCCCTAAAAGCTTTTTCCATAATTTGATTAGAACCTATAATAATAACATCAATGCAAACCATATGGGGACTTGTCGCAGTGACTGATGGCAACAAGGAAGTTTAAGGTCATTCATCTGTAGTTGCAAAAAAAAACCAATGCATCGAATCTATTTATATAACTCTCAGTATTATATTTATATCATAATTTGTTTCGTTATTTATCTTGTTTGGCTTACACTGCATACTGAATGCAATTTAGAATTATGTTAGAATGAAGTCGATTGAACAGCAACAAGTTTTTTTTGATAATCTAATACTACACTCATTTAATTATCAGCTCTCCATTTGATGACTATTGATTGATTTGTAACAATATTGTATTGTAACAGTATGCCAATATTGGAGCTTGGTTTATTTTAACTTATATTGAATTATTTCTGATTTTTACCTACTTTTGTAAATAAATAATTCTTCAAAATAATTATTATGAGCTCAATCGTTTTTCAAAAAAATATTTTTTTGCTGCTTTTAGGATACTAAACTACTACAAATATTTGTATATCAATATATGTAAATAATTATGTATTTTTTGTATTTTTTTTGTACACGCGTACAACAAGTTTATTCATTTTAAAGAAACACACAACAAATCATTCAAACAATCAATATATCAAAAGAAAAAAAAATCCAAAACAGATTCTATGACCTGAGGGTCAACATTTCTTGGTAAGGAAATATCAGCAGATAATCCCTCCAAAAATGTCCTTGACAAATAATTGAAAATTTTCTGGGAGGGGTGTTCGTGTACTTCGGAATTTGTATATGATATTCTGTATCTTTGCTACAATGAAATATACTTTTTCTTGGAAAGGTCCCACATAACTATAACTAAAATCTTTTAACCTTAACAAGAAAAACGTAATATAAATATATCGTATTTTTTCTAAAGAGTAAAACAATCCATTTAATTTATAACATACAAATCAAATTAAACATCCAAATATTATAAAAATGACTCTTTTACGAATATTTTTTTTGATAAGATGAGACTTCAACGTCATAATAAAAAAGATTTTTGGAATGCATTTAAAGGAATTCAAATTGGTTATTGTCCGGTGCTTGAGGCATGGGGCTATGAAGAAGGAATAAATTGCATATTCGTAGGAGGGCTGCTCACATGTGTTAATACATATGTAATTTTCGACTCGCGCCAACTCCTTTCTTTGAATCATTTTTGGGTCCATAAAATATCAAATAACTGCATTCTTTTGTTTCCTTCTTCCATGAAGTGAATTTCGAAGTAACTTAAAATGGCATGTATAATTACTTTAATTGCTACATAATATACTCTAAAAATAGCTTACTTCTTCCTAAGGAATAGATAATTACTCCATTTCAAGGAATCTTTGCCATGGCTTTGCTTCAATTCTTGGAAGTATTTATATTTAGTTTTCAAAAATATCATACATTACCTTTTATTTAGCAAGACCTATGAGCATTCCATTAAATTATAATTGTTCTTGCGTTCAGTGATCTTCTATTAAATTAAACTATTATTATATTCGGTGTTGTGTTCCAATTAAAATCCTACATAATTTCGTTCCATCAACGCTCTGAAATGAAATAGCCACAAGATTTTGGCATGCATTGCACTTACAATTTGAAAGGGACGTTAGAAATGTTGTTTATACATTCGATAAATGCCAGTTCTGTGAAACATAGTACACTCATACATGAGTATAAACAGAGACTAAAACAAATAGATAAATATGAATATTACCAGATTAGTTTGAAGTAAGAAAGTTTCAATATTTTTGTGCATTTTAAATATGTTTATGGGGAATATTTATTTTTTGCCTATATGGTTCGATAGAATTGCATCCGATAGGATAAAAATAAGCATTATAGCATTATAATTAGTCTATCGAACCTAGAATATTTTAATGACAAGAACCTCCATTCATTTTACTAAGAGAAAAAAAACTTACTTTCGAATATATTTAATAGCAGAGAGACAAGAATGAAAACTGTTATTCTTTCATAATTTCAAGGTTGAACAATATTACTTTAGAAAGACAACATTTTATTAGATATATCGGTCCTTGTTTCAAAAATAGTTTATTTTAATATGACAATTGTTCATTATTAACGTATATTATATGAAACATTTAAGGAATGGTGGCGCAGGTTCAAATCCCGAGAGGGGAAGGTCAATTTTGGCCCAACTTCGTTGATAGATCCTAGGTTCGATAGACTAATTTATATCCATTCGGATGCCATTCTACCGAACCAAATAGACAAAAAAAAAACAGATAAATATAATTATTGGTATTTGGGTCAAAATAGAAAAATGAATATTTTAGCTAGAAACTACTTAACCTATAAAATCAAAACTCAACTATGTTTAAATGAAAAAAATACGGCTTATTATGATAAACGACAATAATGATTATTTACATCCGTATTCCAAGTACCGTCAAATCACGCACAACATAGCTTTGATTCATTTTTTATTGTTTGAGATGTAATGTATGAACATGATTTCGATTAAATTCCCTAAATTTAAGTTTTATTTAATAAAGAGTACCTTTTTTCTACAAAATAAATCCTTCCATTTTTTTTTACTGTAGTTTTCTATTTTCTATGAACACAAACATTTATTACTATATAACGTTTATTAGTTCTTATTACCTCCGCTGAAGGAGGTATTGTTTTCACTGGCGTTGCTTTGTTGGTTGGTTTGTAAGCAGTATAACTCAAAAAGTACGGAACGGATTCGGATGAAACTTGTGGAGTTGTTGGAAATGCCAAAAGGAACAAGTGATTAAACTTTGTTATCTCTAAGTGCTTCTTTAAGATGCAAAATGAGCTAAATACGGATAAAATTTTAAGTTAGCCTACTCTGCCAATAGATGTCGCTATGTTGTGGAAATCGGGTGCCAGGAGCGTCTTTCTCTCGGAATTACCGTCGAGGGGAACCCTCCCTTGTCCTCTTACGCCGCCCCAGTCGTGAAAAATCTGCCTCGGAAGGCTCATAAGGACCCCGGGACGATGACGTTTGCACTCTCTGAGTGTATATATGCCTCTAGTCTTTGATATAAAACTAATAAGAAACCCTAAATCTATATATTAAATAATCTTAGTCCTAACATTCATATGAGCATTTCCAAGGGGTAATAAATAATATGTTCATCATGATGTAAGTTTTTTTAACCGCATGAATAGGTCTTGTTGATATGAGGAAAGGATTCCAGAGTCGAATTTAGCTGGAGGGGCTGATCCAAAAGCAAAAGTCGAACTAACTACTAAATAACTTTTTTAACACAAACTTAACTAGGATAATGAGTAGTAGGATTTACTAGCTCCTAGTTTGAACCTTAAATATGCCATACTGATGACATGCAGAATCCGAGGACCAAAATATTATTATTATTTAAAACATGGCATAATTATGATATATGTTATAAAAGATTTGGGACCCCAATATGCCCAAATTTTGACTTATAGAACCAGAGGGTTCATTAGTGGTGTGTTTGAACACTCCAACGGCTAGAATTACTTTATTTGAAACAGGGTGTACTTAGTATTTTATATTTTTAATCTATTCATATAATATATAAAAACACAGTATGAATAGATATAAAAAACTTTTATTGAATATTGCTTACAAATCTATTCATATAATATAAAAATATTAAGTATGAATAGATATAAAAATACTTTTATTGAATAGTGCTTACAAATATCCAACATAAGGATGAGTGTTTCTTACTCTACTCTTTTTGATATCTATTCATATAATATATAAAATACTAAGTATGAATAATATAAAATACTTTATTGAATATTACTTACAAATCTTTCATATAATAAATAAAATACTATGTATGAATAGATATAAAAATACTTTTATTGAATATTGCTTACAAATATCCAACATAATGGATGAGTGTTTCTTACTCTTTGTGATATGCCATATCAAAACAAATGTGAGTTTTATGGACTGATCAATAAGAATACATTGTAAATTATCATCCTAGTTTGTCCCCTATTAAAAATCAACATTGGATGTGATAAAGAGAAAAAGAAAAGAGGCAAGTCCACTCTCCTGGGCATATTTACACTTCTCCTTACCAGCAATGAAAAAAGAGTCTGCTCAACTACCGCAGTCATACTAATAAAGATATAATCTTTTTACTTCAGGGCCTAAATATAGATATTTATGTGAGCCCTTTGAAATGTTTGAAGTTAGCTAATGCATAAATTATCAAGATCCTGGAAGACAAAGTTATTTGGCAGGCATGTCAAATAAAAAACCTTGAATTTTGTATGCTAATGAGTTTTTACGAACGTCAAAGGAGACGTTGAGTAAAAAAAAAACTTGAAGGTGATATTATATATAAATAGTAGTCATATATTTAGAGATAATTTTGACCTTCATTATTCATATAAATTTCATATCAAGTCCCAAAAAACAAGAAACCGTACCAGTTTTAGGTTCTGTTAATTAACTGTAATATATATTATTAAATAATTATATATAAATATATCACATTTCATAAGATAACTGATGAAGCATTATTTAATTTGTTTTTTTGAAATACTTCTTGGATAAATATTTGATATAGGACTTATCAATTAATGGATTAATATATCGATACTCTATATATATATATATACATATATATATATATATATATATATATATATATATCTATATATATATACATATATATTAAAGCGTTAAAGTAAAGTAACGCATGCATAACATAAAAATTCTTCCTATTTTCCCAAAGGGAATTGGCCAATTTTTTTGTTCTTCTTTAGTCCGTAAGGGGCGCTGCTTTGATGTAGAGCTCTGAAAATAATAACAATGTCCTTTTATTAATTATATTTGGAGACGTTTTTTATCTTGAAAAAAGTGATATATTTCAAATCATCAAACTTTAATCCTTTTAAACCGGTTTTAAATAAGATTGTGACATAATTTCATGGACTAGCGACATCTAACGTTAAAGAAAATAACCAAAATTTTGGCCATTTTTTTTTGTTTACTTTTTCTTGCATGCGCTACTTTACTTTAACGCTTTAATATATACTATTTGATAAGAGACTCTCCATAAAAAATATGGTAGAACGATTGATATAATACCATAAAAGCTATGTCCTCATAAAAGAACAACGTGTTAGATATTTTATACACAAACTGACATAAGAAACAGGCGGGGCCCTGACTTAGCAATAATTACAGTCATAACTCTATGCAATTAAAAATACAAAAGAGAATATATTATTAGTTGTATATTTATGCAAAAAGAGTATTTTAAATACAGAGAAAAAACTGCAAGTATTTTAAATTTCATAGACTTTTATAATAACGTAATTACACTAATTACATCCCTAATGACACTCAAATGAGGGTTTTCTTTTTAAAACGGATCACAATAGCAGAGCATAAGAGAGTAAGAAATGCAGAATTTGCTTTATAACGACTCTAAATCGGTGACTCTCATATTAAGATATTAGACATGATAGGAGTAATGGTTGTTATTTTTTGTAAACGCACGAGTACTTTTTGCCAATATGGATCCAAGAAACGTGCATGCAGATAACTTTCCTGGTCCTTGAATGGGTTTCAATTAACTCCGATGCGGGTTGAAGGGTCAAACTACATACACATGAGTGAGGGTACTATACACGAATAATATAACGGAAGAAAACAAGCCACATGTCACATGGTATGCACAAATAGGTCAGCTGAAGACCTCTTGAAAGACACGAAAATATATCTGTGCCAATACTGAGGGCTGGGTGGTCAAACCAATTTAAGGGGTTTGTAAATGGTGGCCTTGCTGTATATGTACTTTTGTATAATTATAGCTTTCGGGTTATTTTAATGTGTTTAAATTATAGCTCATTATGTTAATATAAGGGAAAAGACCAAAATTGTGCAAAAATATATATTCATGGTCTAATTAAGGATTCAGGTTTTGAATACAAAATGGTGTTATAAATACCTATATTAGTATTTAAAACATTCCCATTCATGTGCGACGTCATGGACCGGAGAGATTTGATAAAGTTTATTCCTTCAATTCTCCAATACCTCAAACTCATCAAATCGACAATAAAACGACTACAACGTTTATATTGAATAAGAAATAATTTTTAATAAGTCATTTTATTTTATGGTTTATCTTCAGACAGTAATTTTGAATTTAATGTTCATTTATGTTTTGTTTTAACATAACTGTCTTAAGATTGTGTTTTAATATCTCCTACTTTCTAATGTATTCTGATTTTTTTACACTGTATAGATTTTAGCAAAATAAACTTAACCATAATAGTATATATCTATACATATATTTATATATTAGTATGACGTTCATTCGAAGAATGTTTGACTTTCCATCCAAGGTGTATGGTTGCCACTCCAATTATTCTCCTACAAAAATTAGATGAATTATTCATTTTCCGCCTATTTGTTAAACAGGTCTTGCTTCATAATAAGAAATCCGAAATTTGATTTAAAAGAATAGTTTCAAAATATATAAATAATTTAGAGAATGAAATCACCTTGTATACGGCATTGCCATTCGAAACCACTTATAAGTTTAACCATATTATAACAATGATTTTATCAAGGGTTTTCAAGGCTTTAACAACCCCTCTGAGATAATAATTTCATCCTTTAGAAAAAATGGGCGTCAATAAATAGAGTTTACAGATCCCTAGAATATACAATTCCATTATTATTAATTACCTAAGCAACTCTTCATTAATGAAGGAATGGATGCCTATTTTGTAATATATTTCTTGCCCAAAATATCTGAGGATCATATATACAATGAAAAATAAAATATGCTTCAGCAATGGCAAATTAAAATGTATACCTACATACATATAGGAATGACAATATGGTTGTATAGCAAACTCAATAATAGACATCATTTTTCAAAACTTTCTGCATCTTTTAGGTCAGAGCGGAGATGAATAAATAAAATAATATTAATATTGACTCATTGTTTTTATTTAATAGTGATATATAATATTGGAATATTCCATTCAAAGGATTTGTAAAAAAAATAGATATATAAAAACATGAGAAAAGATGATGTTTACACCTCAACACCTCGAGTGAAGTGATGATTTTATGCTTAGTACCATAGAGATATAAAGATATAGAGAGCTGATTCCCCAATTGCAGAGAAACAGCGTTCTGTTGTTTCTGTGTGATCAAAATAAACAAAGTAATTTGATCTACGTCATCGTATGCTGATCATAGAGATAGATTCATCTTATGATTAGCTTACAGGACGTAGGTAAATTACTTTGTTTATTATGAACACACAGAATACAGCTGAACGTTGTTTCTCTGCTATTGAAGGGAATCTGCTCTCCATATCTTTATATCTCTATGCTTAGTACCCACTGCTTTTTTATCCTTCACTCTTATTTTCTTTCAACCAATAATTTTCGAAGAATAAAAACCGTATCCATTTTATCATATTAAATTCGCCGGTTTTTCTTTGTTCCTTGTCGCAGGAAAGGAAAGACTCCAGACATTTTACTATAAAAAGAGCATCACTTTTGATTGCGTGTAGTATTATTTGACATAAATGGGGATTTGTTTTCTGGAGTGTCACAGCTAAATGAAATCATCAAGAGTGCAATGTTGTATAAATAAACACCTACACAAAAATGTGTTCATTTATTATACTTGGTTCACGTAGGTACATGTTGTCCAATTAAACACTATCTCCCCCATGGAATCTGAAGTGGATATATGGTCCATTAAATCATAAAGACACACAACACAATAATGCACGTATATTTGCATATTTTCCAAATGTCCGTGGGTAGATGACAGCTTACGCAGGGGCACTAATGCACAAAATATATTATTGTTGGGCAAGCTAAAACACAAGAATGTTTTATTGAGAGGGAGAACGTGCGCAGGTGAGTATATCTTTATCTGCAAGCGATAAATGTTTTATATTAATTCATAACGGCCTCCTGATCATACAGCATTACTTTTAATAAACTTCTTTGACCATAGAGATAAAAAGATATAGAGAGCTTTTCCCTTCATCTGTATTTTTGTGTCC
>CP045896.1:618537-645448 GCA_013387185.1 Caligus rogercresseyi
CCTTTACCTTAATATCTTTAAGTACCACCTCTTTTGTGCACTGAGGGAAGGAGAGTAGCCCTTTTTGCATTATTTTCTTGTATCCCATGTCATTTATTCATATATATCCTAAAAAAACTGATGAATCCGTCATATTTAGGGATAACAAAAAGTTAGTTTCTTAGAAACTCCTCAAAGTGAAAATACATTTATCACCTCTTAATCAAAACAAACATTCATTTTGTCCCGAAGTATAAGTCATCTTTTACTATATAATAATGAGATGAAGTTCATTCAAAGGGTTAAAAAAATGAAAATGAAGGGGGGGGGGGCAATGGGCAGAGAGGATTTGTGTTTTAAAGATGATATTCTCATCTCTGAGTTGATGTCCAACCAGCCGAGAGCTAAGCCATGCCTTGTCATAATATCAACTGTTGTTGTTTTTTCCCGCTCCTTTTTTAAAAAGTAAGAATCACGTTCGAGAAGAAGGTTTGTGACCCGCAACACTGTTTTTTCTCCTTTTTGATATAAAGCGTTAAAGTAAAGTGGCGCATGCAAGGAAAAAAGTAAACTAAAGAAATGGGCCGAATTTTGGCTATTTTCTTTAACGTTAGTTGTTGCTAGTCCATGAAATTACGTCACAATCCTGTTTAAAACCGGTTTATTGTATTAAGTTTGATGATTTGAAATATATCAAATCACTATAAACATTGTGCAAGATTCCAAATATAAATAATAAAAAGATTTTGTTATTATTTTCAAAGAACTCTATCATCAAAGCAGCGCCCTACGGACTAAAGAAGAACTAAAATTTTGGCCAATTCCTTTGGGAAAAAAGAAGAATTTATGTTATGCATGCACTACTTACTTTAACGCTTTAGTTTGATAGTGTTTATAGTCCATGATATGTTATATTGTATTATTAGAGTTAGAATGACTTCTTCCATCATATTTTTTTCTTCATTCTTCTCGTAGATAAAGGTATGAAGAAGAAGAAGAAGGCTTCTTTATTTGGTGTGCGTGGATGACACTCCAAAAGAGAGATGAATGTGTCCCGTAGGAAAGATTTTCTCTCCCAATATAACACTCACTTCACTCTTTATGATGTTCTTTGGCGCCATAAAAGACACTTCAGAATACATAACTTCGAGTGGTTTTAAAACTTAGGGAATCATTGCCTCATAAATCAAAAAAGGTATGTCAAGAAAAGAGGGAAGGGAAGAGGGGTCCAGAGCATCAAGATATATACATAAGAGGCTTCAGCTCACCCTCCTATGTAACCCTTCTTCTGTATGTACATTGTTGGACGTGTATAAAACAGGGATGAGCCTCTGTAATTTGTCGTTGGTTCATCATTTAGTAAGCTGTTGCATTGACAAATTGGGAAGTATGTTAGCTCCGTGGAAGCAGATTCGACTCCGGAGAAAGAAAGGTTAATATTTGTCAATAAAGTCGGCGTCCAGCTTGAGAACCATAATTATGTTTGGACTCCCCTCAAGAGGGATGAAAATCTCTGACAACACGAAAGCGCTAGATTTTGCCCTTTTAAACTCAAAGGCCTTGATAGCAAAGAGGCTTGCAAATTATGAGCCAATGAGACGGGAGAGATCAGAGGGATCCTGCTTGGAGCTGCAGGAAGATACGCGACCTTTTTACTCAAAATCCCATCGTTGGACGGTTCATCATGGACATTCGCGGCTGAATTGATAAAATACTACCCGACTCAAAGTCATCGCTTTTACCAAATTTTGAGGAAAATAATCAAGAATTTTAAGAAATTTGCATGATTTAACTTGTTTTTAATGTGTTTTAAAGCTTATTCTTTTAATACTTGTTAAGTAGTTAAAATTTATTGTTTGTTCAAGTGCGATGCTAAATTTTAAAACTATAATGTTTATTTTTGTATTTTAACGTATTAGCACCGTTTTTATATACATGTGCTGTATATATTTGAACAGTATAATAATAAATAAAGTCCTAGGTTCGATGGACTAATCTATACGCTACAATGCTTATTTATATCCACAAAGATGCGATAACCCCTGAAGCAAATAAACAAAAAAAAATACTATAAAGGATATTTTTTTATATTCTTAAAAATAAAGACATAAGACCTTAAGGGATACTTTAAATATATTAGAAGAGCCTTACTATAAAAATGTTTATTTATATTATAAACTATATTTATGATTACCAACATGAATTGAAATAGGGCAATGAATCTATTTATTTTTATGCCTTTTACTTTAAGAGATGAAGGAGGAATGAATAAAGCTACATCAAGGAGCGGGTATTATGTTATTTAGAGTCGGACTTTATATAATAACATAAAAGTATTTGTGTAGTGGATTGAACTATAACAATAATAAGACTCTCTAGACTAACGGGCTCTAATAAATATAAGCTATAAGTAGTGATAAATAAAAAGATAGTGATTTTTGAAATGTGATTGAGTTTAAAGAAGAGAAGAGGGAAATATAAAGAGGTAGTTGGCATATTGCAACAAAAGTATCATTTCACTCACGGCAGGTGGTGAGCAAGGAACATCAATTCAGAGAAAAGAAATCCATCCTTAAAAATATTAATTGTCCTTCTTAAGCGGTCTACATCCATCTCACTGTCGAATCCTGTGAATGGATCCTCCCAGGAACGAAGTGGGAAGAATTTATCTACCGGGACAGTTATGCCCTCGCCGGCCTTATACAGGCCCCAATATGCCATTGAGGGGCTGTCAACGGCCGCTTATGTTTCTTGAGGCCAGCAGCCCACCGGCAATAGTCCCGGTACTCCCGGTGGCTCCCTGGATCCTCCTATTCCACCTATTAGCTTTCATTGTATAGAGTGACTCCTCATATTCAAGATATAAAATAGAATGTAACTTTGGTTGCTCAATCTGACGATAAATGGATCATCACTCCGACTATCGGACGGCAAAAAAAGAATAAAAGAGCTTTATATTACGAAAAAATTATGTTTTTTATAAGTTTGCAAGAGCCGCCTATTTGTCATTCCTACTAATAGGGAACAAACCAAGGGGACTATGTACAGATGAAAAAATACTACAAATATAGTGACGTCACATTTCGGAAGAGTTGCTCTCATCCATGTACAATTACTTCAGCTCTGGAATATGGATTGAAGGAAAGGCATTGTTTTGAAGTTTTTCCGTGATTTCAAAGTGCAAACATTCATTCTGTCTGTTCAACATTCAACATGCTGAAATCGTTACTATCAGTTTTATTATGCAAATCGTTCATTACGGATTGTATTTATTATTTATTTCTATCTTTCTACTGGGTGCAATTGCATTGAGGGACTTTTTACCTCCGCCGAAGGAGGTATTGTTTTCACTAGCGTTGGTTTGGGTTAGTTGGTTTGTTGTCAGCAGGATAACTCAAAAAGTACGGAACGGATTCGGATGAAACTTTGTGGAGTTGTTGGAAATGCCAAAAGGAACAAGTGATTAAATTTTGGATCTCTGAGTACAGAATTAAGATGCAAAATGAGCTAAATACTAATAAATATTTCAAGTTAGCCTACTCTGCCAATAGATGTCGCTGTGCTGTGAAATCGGGTGCCGGGAGCGTCTTCCTCTCGGAATTTCCTTCGAGGGGAACCCTCCCCGTCCCTCTACGCCGCCCCAGTCGTGAAAAAATCCGCCTCGGAAGGCTCATAAGGACCCCGTGACGGCGGAGGTTAGCACTCTCTGAGTGTATATATGCCTCTAGTTAATGTTGTGTTCAACTCAATTTATGTATGACATTAAACAGTTAAACATTTCAAACTTTTAGAGGAAGGCTATTAAACATTATCTATATAATGATTAATAAAATCGTTGTGGTCTCCACAATATCCTCGTCAATGAGGTCACCCAATAGTGATTACGCCCTATACGTGTTGTCACCATATTATATCTTCAGTATTTTTTTCATTATTTACTTTTACGTTACTGTATACCTGTTACCTATAGTCACCTTGGAACAAACAGTTACTTGATAACGGTGATATGATCCATCACATTATTTCTCATTGTAACTGTAATTTCGACTTTCCAATTATTTTTTTTGGTTTTAAGATTCTTTATTTCGTCATATAAAGACAGTATAAAATTATTTACAAGACAGGTAGCATATATGAAACAGTATTTTAGTATTCACAACTAATAGTTTTAATACTAAAATGATTTTTTCGTACAGCAAAAAAAATCTTTATAGTGTTAGTAAAAATATATCAAATTATTTATGAGATAATATTTTAAGCCATATTATGATACTGGGCTAGAAACTAAGACATTCTTTCTAATAAATGTAAACATTACCCATTAAATTATTACTCTTGTACACTTTGGATTAGACAAAGAGGCATTCAAGCACAAAAACATTTGATTCCCAAGCCTGGCGGACTATCTTCTGTATTTATCCATTATTTTTCTTTTAAGAAAATACAGAGCTGCGACTACCGAATGTAAATCGGTATTCGATACTACCGACGGTAGATTTCAAATATCGAACAAATTATACGATATTCGGTAGAAACTACCGAATACCGTACCTATTGTCAATCGGTACGGTATATTTGAAAGTATGACTGTTGTAGCATTCACATAGAGACATTCAATAGCAGAGAAACATCGTTCAACTGTCACTTTGCCCCAGCGCTCCCTTGTGTGACGAACTTGAACTTCGGCGGAGAAATGGTTTCGCTAAAGGATGGCGACCTCGTCGCTTCTTCTGAACAAATTCATGGAGAATATAGACGAAAGAAAATTCACATTTTGTTGCCAGAGTCTATAAACTTTTAGACACCTTTTCTTAGACTGTGACAGAATAGCCCCTTTAGTGAAGTTGACTACAGATCGCATCAAGGACGTATTGGAGAAAACCTCAGAGTTGATTAATGGCTCTTTCTTACTTCACCACAACGGAAACATCAGTTCCAAATGGAAGAAGCTGTCAGTAAGGTTTTATTTAGCTTATACGCAGCACGCACAAAGAAAACGGGGGTTCCTTTGGGCCTGGACAAACTTTTGGACAAGATTTTTATTTTCCAAAAGGGACTGGACAAGGGTTGGAGTGGAAAAGCGGTTCATAGCGATGAAAACCCTCCTTATAGTTTGCTATGAAGCCACGGTTACCTCAGCGACCGACACAATAAACCTTAAGCCTCGAACTTGTCTCCTGATAATAAAATTTTACTCTGCTTTTATGTGTTTTTAAATTTCCCAAATTCTTGTTTTCTTTCTTTTTTTTTAATCAGTACTTTTAGCCTCCCCTTTCCATTCCCTCCCAGAGAAACATTTACAGTCCATGTATGATTGAATGTGGCCAAAAATTTGTACAAATATCTATCTTATATTTTATATTCTAATGACTACTTTAGGAAATGATTAAATAGTAAAAAAATAAATAATAAATATAGTATATTTATACGTTTACTAGCTGAATAATCCCAATATGTAATTACAAAATCCTGTGATTGTATATTTAGTTTAATAAGCATGTTGTCATCTTTATCTTCTTGGTTAAGATTTTATTGCACAATTTATATGAAATATTTAAAAAAAAACTGAACTTCGAAAATAAATAAACAACTATAACTTATAGTGGTGTAATCGAGTATATTTGCGATGGGGGCACATTAGTTACAATTGTAACTAGTCTAAAAAATAAATAATACAAACAATAAAATTATAACAAATAAAAACAAATAAAACTAAATGCCCACGCAGAATGGATTATATGGGTCGCTGCGTCCAATGGCCAAAGCTGCGGTCCTGGCAGTGTGGAGGGTAGTGGCCGACTCAAGGCCTTAGACAAGTTCCACACTGATATTGCGTGGCAAAATGTATATAGAGGACGATACATAAATATACATTCAATATGAGCTTATGCTATGTATTGAATACTAGAGTACCTAAAAGTGCATTTAATATCGGACAATAAGAGACAGTAAATGAAAAAATATATAACCTCCATTTCCTACAAAATCCAAGTACATATTAATTTATATAAGATTAGTATGTATTAAATTTCAAATAATCTATAATAAATTATTACAAATTATGTCCCTAATTGTCCAATATTAATACATATGAAGAAGTTACAGAGCAGATACATAAAAAAATTTCTCTCTCTTTCTAATCTATCGTACAGAATATCGATCGATACTATTATGTTATATATAATAAATTCTACCGAATACCGATATCGATCGGTAGATGGCATATACCGAATACCGAATCGGCGGTAGATTTCTACCAAATCCCAACTCTGGAAAATACTAATATTTATTGATTGTCGTTGTAAATGAGAAAGTTAGTAAAATTTGTGACGCCACTATAAGCGAATTATATAATTTTGACCACGTATACATACATATATATAAATATACATGTATAGCTCGTCAGGTTAGGCCTATGGTGTATCTCTAAAAGTTGACCTGCTGGATTATTAATGTGATAATCAGACTCTGAACACCAAAATTAGTCTAAATAAATTGAATAACCTGTGCCATTTTTTGGAGATTACCCTGTGTTATAATTAGTCCATAAGTTGATTGAATGACGTAAATTTAAAACAAAATTATTTTTTACAGGAAGAAAAACATATCCAAATGCTTAAAATACTCCTTATTTAAGTTATTTATCCTTAATTAAATACGATATGCATTATGCGATTTATATCTTCATATTGTAATAATGTATATCCATGATAAGTAAACACGATAAGTAAAATAATGATATAACCATAAACAAACACGTTTTTTCATTATGACAATAAATATTTCACAAAAATAAATTTTTGAAGAAAAAAAGCTCTGACTTGGAATACAAATGAATTAAAAGGTGAAATAATGACTTAATTTAAAACAAATTGATTTTATGTAAGAGGAAAGAAATATAGATATATAAAGCAAAAATTAAGTCAATTTATATCCGAAGACAAAAAAAAAAATAAAAGTAAAATATCGACGTCACTTTAAACATTTTTTTTATTGATAACAAAAGTCATGTAGATTTATATAGTAAAAATATGTCAATGCATTTCCAAAGAAAAGTTCAGGACAAAAATATAAATGTTTATAATCAGCATACCCCGTATCCTGAGCTCCTGATAACTGTAGCGTTAAAGTAAGTAGCTCATGTATAACAAAAAATTATTCCTTTTTCCCAAAGGAATTGGCCCAAATTTTAGTTCCTCTTTAGTCGTAAGGGCGCTGCTTTGATGCTTGAGCTCTTTGAAAATAATAACAAAGTCCTTTTATTATTATATTTGGAATCTCGTACAATGTTGTAGTGATTTGATATATTATTTCAAATCCTCAAACTTAATCCCTTTAACCGGCTTTAAATAGGATTGTGACGTAATTTCATGGACTCGCGACATCTAACGTTAAAGAAAATAACCAAAATTTTGGCCAATTTTTTTGTTTACTTTTTCCTTGCATGCACTACTTTACTTTAACGCTTTACTGATAACCTCATTCACGTTATACTATGTTAGTTGCAGGCATCAATGACATCTTTTTTCTCTTAAATGTTATTTGTCTCGTCTTCTTCTGGGTGCTTTTCTTTCCTTCTACCTTCTTCTTCCTTTGTGTGTATGTCTTTGAATCTCTTAGGGACTCTTTGTTTCTCGAGTTTCAGCAAAAGACGAAAAGGAGAGAGAAGAGAACTTGTGAGTCCACTCCCAGGGGATATTTTTATTCTTCTTAGTCTTCTCCTCTCATAATATAAGAAAAAGAAAGAATAAAAAAGCACAAAACAAGTCTTTTTACTTTGAATATCAACTATGTTCGGAGACCTCCTCCTGTATTTATGTATATGAGCATATACACTCATATACACTCATACTCTATGTATTTATATACAGCGACCCATAAATAAGAATAAAAGGAAAAAATTCGTTAAAATATGTGGCAGGAGCACATAACTACAATTACTATCTCTTAGACTAAGAGAGGGAACTCAGAAAATTCAATATATTTTCTCTTCCTCATAATGGGATCATGCGTTTATTTTTGGTGTGTGCTTTTTTTCTTTCTTCACGGAGGCATCTGCCATGAATCTCCATGGCTCTTCCTCATGGATGCAATGAGATATCATGTGTCTTTTTCTATTTTCATTCATAATCTCTTTTATATAAAAGGAAAATCATAAGTACGTATATTTTTTATTTCAAACACAGATAAATAGTTATTTCAGCGTTGTAAAAGACAGTCAAATGATTCTTTATTGATCGTGAATGAAAGCATATATGTTTTTCATCATAAATATAAGACGTGATGCGTCGTTTGTGGTCAAAATACACTTCTCTTCATTAATCAGGATTGACCAATTGAACGAGTGGTTTCAAAAGTCTTTGTTTAAATTGATATTTATTTCTTTGTGGAGACAACTAACTTTTTCTATAGTATTGGTTATATTTGAGGAAGATATATAAACAAGATGGAAGTTTTTTTTGGATTATACATCGATGATTTAATTATAATACCTACAACCATACTTTGTTTTGAAATATAAATAATGAATTATAATAGCTAATCGAGTACCAAATTTACAAAAAATGGCATAAATATCTTTCGTTGTCCAATCAAAATAATTGTTTGGTAAAAGCTATCTTAACACAAATAAATGAGAAGGACATCGCTTTTCGTACGAGTAGTTGTCCTTACAGAGCACCTTGTGACATATGAAGACTTCATTAAATTATGATGCGAGCAGTTTGACCCATTTCCTTCCTCAAATTTAAAAACCATGTATAACTTATAACCAATGGAGCATATACAATCAAAGAACACTAAAATGAACCAACGGATGAGCAATTTATATCAAGGCAAGGAAGACTAAAAACACCATGGAGGGCTGACTCTTGACCTAAGTAGATATTTGATTTTCAGTAGTTATAATTCTTTAGTCAATTATTTTTCTCGAAATTGATCTCGATTAAGAGTAAATGGACTCAGGTTTGTTGAAGTGTTATTTTAAATATTTTAATATAATAAGAATATAAATACTAAAATAGAAAAAATATGATATGTACATTAACATAGATCATAAAGAAGTAGTATTTAAATGTCCTGCTTACGTATTGATTTCCTGGCACACGAAAATAGTCACCCTTCCATGTAGTTTCTAGTATTCCTTGATCAAAGTATATTGAAAAGTAATGTACGTCCATATGGTCAAGAGAGTTGACTTTTCGCTTGCCGGTGGTTTTTGATTACGCCGGCAAGCGGAAAGAATAACATTCGTAATGTTATTCTTTCCACTTGCCCCATCAAAAATCTTTTGTCATGTTACAAACCAATAAACTTGTCATGACGTCATAAAATAATAATAAAATACCTGACGTTTCAACCTCCCATGAAAACATGAAATAAACAAACATAGTATTCTATTTGCCTTTGTTAATATTAATTAAACTGCCATCATTTAAAAGCTTTAGGATATATGTACATATTTTATCAGAATTGCATCCTCTAAAAGCTTCATAAGTGTTGCATACAAAAAACGCTTTAACTCTTTTCGAAAGCACTGATGAATCCATTAAGGAGTTTAAATCATTAGACACTCATTATGTCCATAAACAGTAGCAGTATTTATAGAGAAGTCTTTTTTAACCATGATTCCTACCGTCCATCATGGACCCCTCCCATTGCCTTCAAATGAGTGTATAAAAATGTGTTTTTATATACAACAATCCTTTTGTAGTTTTGTTGATACTACATCTGCCATGATTTTTTTCCTCTCTCCTTTTCCCCTATAACAATCCTTCTTCTATTTTTTTGCTCCTCAATTTACAACAAAATTACCATAAAATGTTCATTTATTTGATTTAAATACGTCTTTTTAATGTAATTTTG
The DNA here is from genome assembly GCA_013387185.1 of Caligus rogercresseyi. Taxonomy (NCBI): domain Eukaryota; kingdom Metazoa; phylum Arthropoda; class Copepoda; order Siphonostomatoida; family Caligidae; genus Caligus; species Caligus rogercresseyi. The sequence goes on from CP045896.1 coordinate 628,381, forward strand.
ATTAAAAGTATAGTGATATAAAAATGTATTTCTCATTCCCCTCCTTTCCACTCAGTATGAGCCTTTACAAAAGAACAACTTGAGGAGGGTCAGATGAGCGTTTTGTAGAGAGGGGGGATATATAGCCATACAATGGTGGACGAGACCACCTCGTCTCCCCGATTCTTTCTTTTATTATTTAAAATTAGACATGCGTACCCAACTCCTATTAAGGGGAGAATGAATTATCACGTTTATTTAAATATTTTGTCAAATAACAGATACAAACACACACACATATATATATACATTATATAGCTCCATACGGAATGAGAGTTGATTTTTTGTGTTTCTTTTTTACGGTTGGATGGCGGCTGAAGGGTTCTCTATTTATGTACATATGTATGAATGGAGATCCACCCGTTTAATCTTATATGTCAAAACAACTTGATTTAAATCGGGATAATTAATTCAATGAGCTATACGCCTATTTGACGCTGATTTTTTTTCTGCCTGTAAAGTCAGTGCAGTAGTTCACTAGGAAATTTATGAAAAAACGTGTTTCTTCCTATTGATAGATATGTGATTTTCCATGCTAATTGGATCTTGTATTACAAAGGATTTGTTGAGAATGATGGTTTATAAAAATACAGTGTAATCCTATTTAAACATAATTGTTTAAATGTTAATAATTTAGAAAGTTTGGAGTTGGTGCCTTGTATTTAGCACCTATTGTTATTATTCAAAAATATGTGTAAAAATAGAAGGAAAAAAAGTTTTTTTTCCTTATTTATTTGTAGGAATCTAAATTGAAGATATGTTACATTGCGAATTTCATACGTTTTTTTTACGTTTCATTGTGTATGTGGAAGAAAATAGATGTGTTTGAACGTTATTAATATCAATAATAATTAGTTGAAAAAATTTGTTTGCTTGTTCTGCAAACAAGTTTTTTTTTTAAAGAAAAGAATCTGCAATTGGTCAGTCAAATTTTTAGTCCCGTTGTAAGTTAATATTAAAGAACATATTTACACATTAAAAGTTTCTTTCTGCAACATTTTATATTTTGAACTAAGTTATATAAATATATTGTATATATATACATACGAAACCTAGCATTTAACTAAATACGGGTGTTGAAGTTTCACTTGTACACCTGGTATATATATATATATATATATAAACTAGATATATAAAAAGCAATGATAACCGTTCAAAAATGCATAGTTCTTAAGTTACAAGAATATGTCAGATTAATTTTTTGGGCGTTTTATTTTCAACAAATTGTTGTCGGAGCATGTATCTTGACTAGTTTATATTCTTTAAACAAAGTACGGGCAAGGATGCCCGTACTAAACTAACTAAGGTCCATATTAAACCTCAACTTCTGTTAGAAAACGATTTTTCACTAGTGTTAATCAATCTTCTAAGAGATAATTTAATTTTGCATTACTTAAATTAATTATTTACACACACACACACATATATATATATATATATACAAAATAAAATATACAAATAAACTCTGCTTAAGTTTGGATACAAAAATAGTGTTATTTTTTACGTAACATATTTTGAATATTGTATTTAGAATCAATAGTTTTATTATTTATTTAATTTTTCAATTCTGTACAGACATTTCCCTTTCCATCAAACTTGTTTTATAGTGTTAAACGTATGATAATATTATAGAAAATAAAATAAATTATCTGTTTAGATTTCTATTGTCTTCTTGGCTAAGTTTATGCCATACTTTTGAATCCAATAAAACAAAATATTTCACTTATAATATTTTTCCTAATGACCATATCCTTTTATTATAGATTCTATTTGACATCTATTTATTAACTAATTTAAAAACGAATAGCCATTTCATAGTTATGAAGGCTTATGCTTCAATTTGAATAAGTCATATTCTCAGTTCAGTGTTGAATAATTTATTTGTGTCGATTTTGATACGAATATAATAAAGTTTAAATTTGTACAAAAAATGGCACTTGTATTTGTATTTTTTCATTTCCCGAGGCTTGGTTCTGAATATTCTTCAACTAAATAAAACAATGTTGTTATTATGTTATTAATAATGTGTTAATAATGTGAACTTCTTACCAACTTCAAGTATGAATTGGTTATACCCTATAAATTTAGAAAAAAGAAAAAATATTAAAAAGGGAGTTAGTAGGGGTATAGATTATAATTACAATGATTGTAGTTATTTTGATGACGGTCTGAATATGAGGTTGATTTAGGATTGAAAATAATTTTGCTTAAAGCTAAGAGTCCTACCCCATTGATTTCCTCCAAGATCTGAAATACATTCATATAATAGTATTTTTTTAGAGTTAAACGAATGGTTGAGGTATTTATTATATAATTTTGTATGGCTTACGTCTATGATGATGATATCCAAGATGGTGATGTCCATATATTTATTGAGTTATTCATTTTTTAAATGAATATTTATTATTACGGGATCCATGATCTCAATGCCATAGTCCATGTCCCGAGCCTAAGTATTTATGAAAAAAGGAGATTTTTATTATAGTTTATGACGTAACTAAGTGTTTAAAGTTAATTCCTACGTCCATGGTGATGATTAGATCTTTGATGGGGAAAATACCCATATCCATTTTGGCTTTGATATATATTATATCCCCGGTGATGGTGGCCGTGGTTATGGAGTTTGTGATGATTGTGGCCGTGGTATGGAGTTTGTAATGATTGTGGCCGTGGTTATGGAGTTCGTAATGATTGTGGCCGTGGTTATGGAATTCGTGATGATTGTGGCCGTGGTTAAGGAATTCGTGATGATGGTGGCCGTGGTTATGGTGTTCATGATAAAGATTATTATAGCCATGATGGCCAAGGCTATGACGATGTTTATGACCTGAATGATGAGGACGGGGACGGTGATACTTTTTATGGACTGTTGTGGAGAAAACATGTGCTTTTCATAAAGGTCTTTCGAATAAAATAACTATTACTCACCTAATTTGCTTCCTTTATGGCTACTGTCTAAGAATAGAATATGAAATTGAAATACATTAATTGTTCAGTATTATTACTACATCTTCAAACATATATATATATATATATATATTAACAATAATAAATGATTTTCATTGATGATGAAGTAAAATTGAACATGAAACACACCTTGGACTCAAAATGTTAGTTTCATGATTGGTTTTTGTTTTTTAGAGACTTGCATTACTTTTAGTTTATCTTCGATCTTTTTATTTGGGTTGTTAGGCTATTTAGAAGAGAGGGGGAGGGAGATTATATATATATATATATATATATATATATATATATATATATATATATATATATGTCACTGTTGTTTTCTCCAAAGTAGATCAATCACCGAGTTTTATAATAAGTAGATACTCAAAAAAGAATATTTTTGGCTTTATTTTTAATGGTTGAGCAATGACGTCAGATCCATATAAAATGGCTGCCTCCAGGGTATAAATCAAGGTGTTTCGGGAAAAAAAAGTAAAGATGTCCCTTTGTTTTGTTTCATTAAAAAAGAACTATGCCTTACGATTAAGTCACTGAGCATTTATCACCTTTTTCCCATTCCTTTTGAATGGTATTAATACTTTGACTATTAAGGGAATAATAATCATTATTTCCTTTTATGTTTTTTCTTCTACAATAAATATCAATAAATCATCGTTTTTTTCCGTCCCAAATAAACTTAAAATCTCTTTTTTAAATATGCTTTAACACTTCTATGGAGTCAATTGCAAAAAAAAACGTTTTATATGTCTTTTTGACTATTGTACATTCAAGATAAAAGAAGAAGAAAAATCAGTTACTGCATAATCACATGACGTTTATTTGGTGAGAGAGGTTGAGAGATGCTATGCTATGCTGCTTTATCCTGGACGCCAGATAAGAGAATCATGTGTCTTCATCTCTATGGCTGTATTTGTAACGATAAATTGATGAACGAGAGGATAATTGTAGGCTTAGTAAGCCAGGCAAGTACTTTTCTTATTCTCACTGTCTACATATGCAACATACTAGAGACGACTTGCAGTTGTCGAGGAGGATAAAGGGGTCTAGGGACTTCCATACCAATATTAAGTACAATATATCCAAGTAAAATGAAAATACTCCTCTTGTTACCGTCTCTAACAATTAATCTATTTAACACTTATTACATCAAAGTATGAAAAACTTATACTTTAAAACTAAAACTTATCCTTCAAGTTTACTAATGGCCTTCAATGAAACATTTTTATTTCTTTGATTGGGACTCAAATATACCCGAATAGTTCAAAATGAAGAGACATAAAGGAATATCTCAAATGAACTACAATTGCTTAAAGTAATAGAGCAGTGTGGCAAAATGCGGTTGATTTGTTTGAATGAAAAGCTCAAATACTTTATATTATGATTAAATTGTGGAAGTCTTTAATCATTTGCATTGGAAAAATTGTTTAATTTTTAAATATGCTTAATATGTTTTTTACTTACCACTGTCTGAACTAGAGTCTGAAATATATTTTGGTATTAAGTTCATTTTAATAAATATATAATCTCTGATTTACTTACCCGACTTTGCCTTGTGTCCTAGATTGTAAAAAAAATCAAATTAGTAAATACACTGCTTCAATATTTTTAGATTTCTTACTTTTGCCATGACCCCATCTACTCTCCAATTGACCTTGGTTCAGAGCTTGTTCATCGTTGAGTCTATTCAGTTCAGTTCCTTCATATCCTTGTCTATCTTTATCTTTTAAATAATTTAGGCTCTTAACATTTGGTGTCTGAAAGCTTTGATTCAGATCCCCAGCATCTATTTGGTTCTTGGTGGCTCCTTTCAGCATGCGGTTTATCCAATATCTATGATAGCGATAATGGTGATGGTGTTTATGATGATAGTGGTGGGGTCTAGGATGATGATGGTATCCATAATCACTTCCGTGTCCATGATCGCTGCTACTTCCTCCGCCATACCTTCGATCTTCATCCTCGCCTCTCATTAGATTACCTTTATTCAATTTTCGATCCACCCATTTATGGCCATGATCACTACCGCTATCTCCAGAATGGTGTTTTCCATGCCAGCGATCTTCTTCATCTTGCTTCTGCTGAGATCTTTCTTTCGCCATCCTATTAAACCAGCTGTGGTGCTTCTTATGATAATGTCTATGATCACTATCATGCCCATGATCGCTACCACTTCCTTTATGATGTCCATGATCGCTACCACTTCCTTTATGATGTCCATGATCGCTACCACTTCCTTTATGATGCCCATGATCGCTACCACTTCCTTTATGATGTCCATGTCTCCCACGATTTTCTTGATCTTTTTCAACATGGCGAGATTCATCATGGAGATTTATTTTTTCATTTAATCTTCGATCCACCCTCTTTGAATGATTTCCACCCTCATTCTCAAATCTACTTCCCTCTTTAACCGAGGGTTTTCTCCATTACGGACTTGAGGAATGATTCTATTCATGATTCGGTTCAGCCATCCACTGTAATCATGGTTGTCATAATCATGATTATAATAATTATGGTTATGGCGATGGTTATGGTGATAGTTATGGCGATGGTTATGATTATGCTTATGACTATGCTTATGGCTATGCTTATGACTATGCTTATGTTGATGAACATGTCTATGGGCATGCCTATGGACATGGCTATGGTGATGCACTTGATGCCTGTGATGATGGTGATGCACTTTATGCCTGTGATGATGGTGATGACCATGGCCACTATCAGAACTATCACTACTTCGATTTTCCTCAGCCATGTCTCTATTTTCTTCCGTCTTTCGATCAATTTCATCTGGACTTCTCTTTACAAGCCTAAAATTAATTCGATGTTCATCTTCCTCATCCTTTCGTCGTTTTATTTTCATAATGCGGTTAAGCCAATGCTTGAAATGTCCATGGTCGTTATGGCCACTCTCACTGCCATAATGATGATGGCCATGGTAACTTCGATCTTCCTCGTTTTGATCATAGCTTCTCTTTGCTCTCACTAATATCCTACTTCCTCCCTCCACTTTCTGTTTCTTGTTTTGTGTAGTTTCCTCAGGAGACAATGTTGTACCATTATACTTATTATTATTTGCGCCTTTAGACCTTTTGTGTTGTTCTTTGTCTTTTTCTTTTTTTGTTCCATTGTCTACGGAAGTAAAACGTGAATAAAACGATAAATAGATAAATTATATTAAAAAGTAATTAAAGGTAAGAATTATGAAATATTTTATTGTATCTTTTACAAAGATACAATACAATTCGGCGTAACATTTATATTTTCCAAGTTATAAATGACTAATAAAAAATCTTATGAAATTTCTTAGGATACTTTACGATTGTATGAATTTTGCTTATTTGGTTCTATAAAGTTGCATCCGGTTGGATATCAATAAGCAATATAATATGTCTGTCGAACCTAGGACTTTATCAATGAGGTTGGCTAAAATTAGCCTTCCCCTTACAGGAGTCGAACCTGCACCCTCAAAATTGAGAGTTGAGCACGCCTTAATAAAGTGCTCCCTTACTTTAGTATCCGTTGCTTTTCCCGTACCTCTTACGTATATATTTGAATTTGAATATACGTTATGTGAATGATAAATTTATACATATTTAAGGCTATTATTAGTTTTCCGCAAATAAAACTTATAAAACTTACAAAAATGTTGAATCTCAAATAAATTACATTTTTGTGCCTATTTGGCTCGAATTGAATTATAGCATTAAAATTAGTCTATCAAGCCTAGGATCTTATCAATGAGTTAGACCAAAATGACAAATGAACCTCCACCCTCCAATTGAGAGCTGAACATGTCTTAACGCCCACGGCTATCGCATTTTTCTTAAATTCTTATAGTTTGATATAAAATGTATATTTACGTCATCTTTCAACAAACAAATAAAGTTGTAGCACAAATTGTAGTGGTATAACTACAAGACTAGGTGATTTATGCAATTTAGTTAAATATCTGGTGTCATAAATGTATTTGGTTCAAATAATAAAAAGAATTAGTTAGCGCTCACAACCCACGAATAAGAAGAATATTAAAAAATATAGTTTAGGAAGAACTTTCTTGAACTGTGCACTCTTCTATCTTGTGTGTCTTTTTTCTTGCTTTCAATAAATATATAAAACATCTTACCACAGACTTGACACGTCTTGAGACAGTTTTGAGAGTAGCCATTTTTGGTACATAGTTCCATTGTACAATTGGCATGTTTATCCCTACATTTTGGCAGTTGGTTTTCTTCTTGGGCTGAAAAAAAAAGATAACATTAATTTTGTGTCAATCCAACGGAGAAAATAAGCATGCTCTAAAAGAACCTAACTACGAAACATAACTGTTGAACTCTATCTTTCCCCGTCCTATTTATATGTTTCATCCATGAAAAGTATCTCAAGTGTGGGAAAGCATGTGTTTATACAAATTTTAAAGTATTATATAACACTTATACAAACATAAGGATATTTACATTTAGCAATCCTTTTTCTTTTCTTGGGGTATGTATTTACTAATACCTAGATGTTTCAAGCACAAACAAATACAACAACATATACACTTAACGAGGAATTTTTGCCCCATTGTAGGAATATATTTTATATCAAGTCAAATAAGGATCCTTCTGAAGAGTAGCAGAGCAATAATCCTTGTGGATTATGACCGAAGAAGCAAAGATCGGTCAGGCCACTCCCTAAGTTAACGTCATTCATTTATTTAAGAATAATTGATCTTAGAAAAAACGTAATCCATGACCTACATCTCATCCTATGTCATCCTAGATTCATATAAAGACACCCAAAGAATATAAACATACTAAAACGAATAAAGATTTTTCCTAACATTTATAATAATAAATGTAATATAAGATATTTATAAAATTATTTTGGCCCCATTTTTAATAATAATAATGAAAAATAGTTTATGACACTATATTATTATGACAAAAATGATATGATGCCTTTCATAACGAAAGGCTGACCTGGATATGAGTTAAAACATTAAATAAATAACTTATAGATTATATAAAACTAAGTTGGAACTAAACTTTTAATTTATTTCTATTTTAATTCTATAAAAGGGTATGATAATTTCATACACTTATAAATAACTTAATACGATCCAGATTTTGATTTTATATATAATTTATTTTCTTATCAGATACATATTTTATTCATTGAATATAATTATTGAATAGATGTTTTATGTAACAATAATATCTAAAATCTAAAACAACTTACATTCCATTACACCCAATGGACAGATATATTACGTATATAAAACAATGAATCATATATGAGATAAAATATTGGTGGATGATTTTAGGAGAAATAGAATATTTAAGACTGCATTTTTAAATTATTTGTATTCCTCATCTATGCTCGGTTGAGATAAAAATAATTTACAAATAGAGTTAATATTAGTTTACCAACGGGTATTCTTCCTTAAAAACCTAATTTATGACTTATTTGGAGGTAGAAATGACAATTGAAAGCATTCATAAGGATAATATTAAATCATACTGAAATGGAGAATTTGTTTATATTTGTATTAAGTTAAATACACATATTTAGCTTTTTTGGCGGAATATATAAATACATTTTCTTATACGCATCCTTCTTAACATTCGGTTAAATAAATTAAATATTCGGTTGTTCTAATATTAGGGTTGTTAAAATCAATAAAGCCTTGTTGTTGTTGTTTCTGTGGCCAAATTGTGTGGAGATTCCAAATCTGACAACAACAAAAACCACCTACGATGATGTTTGACGTCGCTAACACTCAAAAATTCAAAATGGCCGCCAAAATGACGTATTTACTGTGAAATTGGATTTTTTTTAAATAAACGCCACATATAAGATGTCTAACTAGGGGTTTCTATGGTCAAGGATTGCAAATATAATAGTTTAAGCATGATTAAACCTATCTTTTTTAAATATTCATTTCACTTTTTTCTATAATTTGTACTTATTTATTAATTCTTATTATAATCAGATTAGGTGATTACTTTTAGTTAAACTCAAAAATACAAAGTTACACATGATGTGGTCTTAATTTTGTTTCCCTTTATCATTATTGCAAGTCTAACCCTTATTTTATTTGTCATCAGTAAAAATAAGGCTTCCAGGAACATTTATTATTCGATAAACTAAACAGTGTATCTAACAGATCTATCCTTCTAAAAGCTGAGTGACGATGAAAAACAGAAACGATGGAAATTGTCACGAACGTCAACAAATGTAAATGCTGTTAGAACCGTTAAATCTAACTATTTGCACACCGTCAAAATCAACAAAAGATTAGCGCTAATAGATCAGCTCAAAAGGAAAAAAGCGGAAAGGACAATGAAGTTCCTTGATATGTCTAAGGGACACCAAGGTCCAATTACAATAGATTCTCTTGACTTGATTAAAAAGTTGACAGAAGAACAACTGCTATTAGAGATGGGCTACTTAAGAGCTACTGTGGTACCAGATATTCGTGAAATGAGAAGAATCAAAGTTGAAGGAAGATTTAAATAGAAAGGTTTGGTTTTTACAATCAATTAGGAATTCAATTCAGCCAGAGTCAGATCTAATTACAGATGTAAACACACTGCTCAAACAATATTTAAGTGTGAGGGAATAGTGTTATATAGGTATGTGATACTAAACTATTGTTATGGTACTTCATGTTGTAATATTTTGAGATCCTATGTCTTATTGGATATAGTCAAAACACAGCTTAATATTGTAATAATGCTTTCCACCAAACACTTTAACGCCATTAACCGCCGAATTGGGTAGAAAAATCAATAAATATTGCTTGTATCTCTTAATTGTGTTATTTTTTTATTCCCTGACCAAGAAAACTTATATAAAGACATACCAGAAGCAAACTTTCATTTTTTTAAATAATTTTTCGGGCAAAATTAGGTTATTTTGGCGACCATTTTGAATTTTTGAGTGTTAGCGACGCAACACATTAACTGAGATCAAAAAAATTGCCAGATTTGGATTCTACACAAAATTTGGACATAGAAACCACTGGGCTTTAAAAACTTATGATGATTTGCCCAACCCTACTATTATTTACCTTTTATAGCCTATAGAATATATATATATATATATATATATATATATATATATATATCACCTCCCGATAAATGTTTTTATATGACAGAAGAGGGTGCAAATATGAAATGACTATAAAATCAATCTAAATTTTCTTATTCGTTAAGTCATGTAAATTAAAAAAGAGAATAAAAGAATAATATAATGGACTTCTATGGAACATTATTAATTAACTCAATTGTTCAACTGTTAAAAAATGACAGCCTGTTGATGTAGACATTTGAATGAATACAAATGGTACTTTGTATTATGATGGCCTAAGAATAAGGAACAGTTATTAGTCATGTAGCCTTTAACATATAACATATAAATAAAACCATAATTATTTTTTCTTAAATTTTTGTAGGGATATTTATCTCGAATAATGTTTCGTGTTTAAGGATCTTCCATTCGTAAAATATTTGAGAATTATTATTATTTATTTTTTTGTACACCAGTACAACAACTTTATTCTCATTTATATCTACGACAAGACATTACCAACAAAACTTTCAAAAATCAAACTTTATAACTAAATTTTTACTAAAACATTAACATTATAAACTGTAGGGGGGGAATTTGCAGGGGGGGCTCCTAAGATATTGTAAAAAAATAAATTTGTATTAATAAAAAACCATTAAGTAACGATACAATATACAAAGGACAGCAATTATGTCAATATTTTTTTTATTGTTCTATCGACTATTTCTTTAAAATTTGGGGGGATGGGGATTGTTTCTGTTCGCAATTTGTATATAAAGAACTGGGTCTTTGCCATGATAAAATTAACTTCTTCCTGATGTAGACCGGTATAAAAGAAAACAAAGCTTGTACGCTGCAATTGTAATCCTAAAAACTCGTTAAAAATATATTGAAGATAGTTTAAAACCTCCCCTATCTGTGTACACTCTAAAAGGAAATGTTTTGATGTCCCCAAACAGTTCTTGCAAAAGAAACAATATCTTTCCTCCTCCGTCTTTCCATAGATACTGCCCAGGGTAAGGGTATTTGCGAGAATTATTTTGTTCATGTCCCATTTTTCATTTTATTGAACGTTAGTTCGATACCTAGCGTGTTCAACACTTAGTAGAGATTCGCCTGCTATTAACATCATTCAAAGGTTTAAGGTTCGATTTATTAATTTTTATTCGCTAATGAAACTTCATATCCCAGTAAATACAAATTAATCAAACTGAAGCTCATGTAACAGTAAATGTAAAAAAATACTTCACTCATTATATTTCTAAGGGTGCAAGAAAAATTGCCTGCAATTTACTATATAAAATGCATCATGCTTCATATAACATTAAAAGATCTTACAGCATTTGGGTTCCGATTATTCATAACTGAAGTATGCAATGGATTTTTTAAAGGTTCCGCCTATCTTATTTATCACAAATATGGGTTGCAAACCCACCGACCATGAGCCTCGGGTTCGCCCGCTCACAGTTATGACATATTGGAGCTCTAGACCCTACTGTTCATGGGCCTACAGGTTCTGCCGATCATAACTATGATACATTTTTGATCAAAACTCGCCGCCCATGGTTCCACCAACCACGGCAATGACAAATTGGGGTTCCAAACCACCGCCCATGGGCCCTCAGGCTCTGCCTGTAACAGCTATGGTATGTTGGGGTTCCAAATCCACTGCCTATAGCCCTTGGGTTTCGCATGTCACAGCTATGATATATTGGGGTCCCAAACCTACCGCAAATGGACCCTTGGATTAGGCCTATCACAAACTACTACATATTGGGGTTCCCCATATTGACATATTGGAACCACAATATGTCATAGTCGAGACTGACGAAACCCTAGGGCCAATAGGCGGGGGGGGGTTTGAGTCCAAATATATCATAGTTGTGATCGTCAGAACCCAAGAGCCCATGGGCGGTGGTCTGGAAATCCAATTTGTCATAGTTATGACTGACGGAACCCTAGGGTCCATGGGCGGTGGGTTTGGAACCTCAATATGTCATGGCTGAAACAGGTGGAACCCAAGGGCGTATGGCAGTGGAGTTAGAACCCAATATATCATAGCTGTTACAGACAGAACCTGAGGACACATGGGAGGTGGGTTTGGGGTCCCCAATATATCATAGCTAGGACAGGCAGAACCCTAGGGCCCAGGGGCGTTGGGGTTGGAACCCAAATATATCGTATTTGTGATCGGCGGAATCCCAATATATTATAGCTGTAAACGGCAGAACCTGAGGTCCCATGGGCGGTAGTGTTCGGAACCCCAACTCGACAAAATGTTTTTCATTCCTCACATATCAAGTACATATGAGCCGAGTTGGATCCACAATGCTTGTTGAACTTGCAATATGAATTTTGTTATGATGTATTTTCTATAGGGAATTGCGGGTAATTTTCCGTTCACCATTTCTAAGTTTTTATTATTACCGTATAACAATTGCTTTAATTTCAAAGTTTTAGCTACCATAACCTTCGTAAATATATAAGTTTCTGAGAGAAACTATAAAGGGATTTCATATTTCATAATAAATATTAAAACTTTTTAAATTGGGTGACATACAATAAAATGACAATTTATGGCAATAATTAGATGCATGAGGCATAAGACATCTAGTAGTTCCAAAGCTAATTTGCTTGCGCTTTTCTTGGGGTACATATTTTACTGAAAAATACAAACTGGCCTGTCCTACATATATACTAAAAGTTATATTTCTACGTATATTCGTATAAATATTCTCCCTATTTTGTTCATGACGGGATTCATCAGACGTTCTTTCCTGGATAATGAAACGAATTTAAATATACAGACACATCTTTTCCCTTTGCAGCGATCATACGTTTTTCTGCAATACTCTCTTATATAATAATTGTGACATTGACCGTATCTCTTATAATAGTGACAATCTGTTTTTGAGAAAATATCTTCACACTTTGGTCCTATATAAAAAATACGCATTAAAGTTTGATTGATGTAAGAATTTATAACATTTACTGCATAGTCCACATATACTCCTCTACAGCCATCTACAGCATAATGGGGTTTCATATTATCCTTGTTATATTATGTTACAGGTGCGGCAGGTAAAGCACATTTGTCTCTTACTTTCGGGTTATGCTTTCGTTTATGGCAACAGTTCCTTACTTCATCTCAGCATTCTAATTAAGGGAATAAAATATATACTTATTTAAAAAATGTCAAACACATTAGCATACCACACGCTACGGCGTGTTCGATGGCAATTTATTCGCCGTTTCTTGTAAGAGCAGTGTATTAAGTGTTCTATACAGTCTTCTCGATTGTTCTTACAGCCTGAAATAATTAAAATGACTGTATATGATATATTGGTTCTACTGGTTTGAGTTTACAATAAAGACTACATGTGTATGACATTTCTTCTAGTAGTTGGCTGGGGCACATATACTAAGGTCGCAGCGCATATAAGGAGCATCTTGTGATATTCGGATTTGTTTTTACCTATGGTAAAATGAGTTTCTAATTAATCAACTATTATTAATAAAAGAAAATGACTTCGTTTGAAAATGGAAATTCACATCTTTTTAAAACAATTAATAATTTAGGTTTTCATATTTCTTATCTGACCAAAACTGTTTACTTGTATTTAATATGAAATTTAAAAGCATGCCCTCTAAAAACTATTTGACGTATTTTTAGATATATTAACAATGCATATATGTAATAAAGATATCTCACTTATGTACATATGATATATCTTTACAAGAAAATACATTTAATTATTTATCAAATAACACTTTTAGTTAAAATTATACATGAAGATGATCAATATTTGACTGATTCAACAACAAACTACTATCACACTTACTTCACTTGTTGTGTAATATGGAATTCATTATCCAATTTTGGGTTACAATTGGTATCTAAATAATCAATAATGTCCACAGATTTTTCAGCAATATTCCTTCGAATAGGCCTTCGAGGATTTTTTTTGCTGCGTTTGATTTCTTGACAGGAATGTTTCGAGAGGAGGTCAGCGCACTTGGGTTCTGTATTTCAATTAAAAAAAATATTTTCTTAATTGTCAAACAACATAAGATATCAATAATAATTTTTACTATATTTTACACATATCATCTCTCTTTTCCTCCCCACATCCTTTGTTAAGGAAAAAATATACTGTTCATTCATATCAAATATTAAAACTCATGTACTTTGTACCCCATAATCCATATGTCTTCTGGCAATTATTGATATAGCCTGATTTATGACAACGGCCTAGCGTTAATATAAGGTTGTTTATCTCTCCATGTATGCGCTGGACAGACTGTGGTGTGGCCTAAAAATGAATCATTGGGTTGGTAAAAGATATTTCGCTGGTATTTGTTGAACACAAATTAGCTGAACATAATAATAATGAGAAGAAAGGAAAGAATATCATTCCAGTCAACACTGATTGCGTGATCTACCGATATCAATTACAGAAATCACGCAATGGGTAGCAGTATTTTGAAGTCTTATGAAAGAAAAAAAGCATTTTGTACAATAATTTTCATTCGGTAGTTTTGCTAAATATGCTTTCAATAAAAGTACGCTGCATACCTCTATGACGGTGACTGCAAGTCTTCTAGCAAACTGATCTTACTACTCGTCCTTTTCACATTTACAGTCTCCATCCTTAAAAGATTGACAAATAGAACGGGGTAAACTAGTTGACACATTTGGATTCTATAAATAATAAAAGTATATTATATTATATATCATAAATCGACTCGAACTCACGACAGTGTAACAAGTCCTTTGACAAACGCATGCATGTAAAATCCCCCAACTTCATGAGTTTCTTTGAAACGTTGGCAAAGGTTGGAGTCCATATAGTCAATGCCCACAGGCGGTCATGTCTTACAGTGGTAGGCGCATTCTGCCCCTACTATTGGATCTGAGCATTGGTTCAGCCTCTCTGAGCAGCCCTTTTCCTTGTCAGCACATTCTTTATGAAAAGTTATAAAATGTATTATTTCATTGTTATTATAAAATAGATTAGAAGAAGGATGATTACCAAAAATCAAACAACTTTGGAGCACTGCTCTCGCCAATAAGGATCGCAACAGTTACCATGATTTTGCTTGCAGGTCTTATCTTTGGTCAGCACATCCTTATTTATTAGTATATATCAATGTATCAAAAAATTTATAATCCTTTCTGTAAAATTATTATTTTCTATACATTTTAGAAAAGAAACATTATAAAATTCTTGGGAAATTTATTTTCGAAAAATCAATATGGAACTATATATAAAAAACAAAAAAGGATAACTTATATTAAAAACTTTGCAGTTTTTATATATTTAGGTGTTTCTCCATACTCACTTACTTTTAAAATACTATAGATAAATATTGCACATTATTTTCAGATTTTATTGTCGCGTAATCATTCCGCCATCCGTCTTATGGATTCTATGTCGAATGTTTCAATGGGACATAGAAATTCAAGGAATGGTTTTGAATTCTGGGAGGTAATTTTTGAAAATTTAATACATGTATATTTTGTATATCATTTTGAACGTATTAGAAACAATATTAAAGAAATAGTAATAGAAAAGATATATTATGTTTGTTTTATCCTTTAAACTTAAATTTCAAAGAAAAGATTTCACACAAATTCTTACCACACAGCCACATGTCTTCTTACATTCCACATATTTTTCGATTGGCATGCAATCGGTTCGATAACTCCTACGGTCTCTGTATTCTTCTGATAATTCATAGTTCTATTGACGCTTCCTTGGTATCAGGGAATCTTATCTTGCATTAGCTTATCTAAAAAATATATAAGTTTATGCGTGAAATTATTTGGCGCAACGCCTTATATACAAAACAAAAAATTACAATTATCAGAACTAAATGCTTCCTTGAATGATCTAAGTAATTTTCTAAAGCATACCGAAATTTATTTAATTTTGATAGATAAACTTAACATTTCAAGAAACATCATTATCGTCGTAAGCGATTGTATTAACAATTGTATATATATATATATATATATGTAATCCCGATCCAATGTAATAATTTATTAAATAAAAGCTCATTGGTGTTTTTAATATCGTTGTTTAAAAACACTTGATACAGTTCTTCAAAAGTAAAGTGTGGGCATAAAGTAAAATATCTTGTAAACTATTTATTTTCTATGAATATGAATATATATTAAGGCAAAATAACCACAACTACAATATAACACATTTAATCTCAAGATGTGATGCGGTCTTAACAAAATTCATTATGTTATTTACAAAAAAAATAGAACATTAACATGCCAACCTCCTTGAAATGATGTCCATCGCTTCACACTGTATTCCAAAGTGCGCCAACAATTGTGAAGTGTATTATCTATAGATCTATATATTTATAATATATATATATATTATTATATATATATATATATATATATATATATATATATATATATATGAAATTCAAATAATCATTTAAAAACCATTGCTGTTCTGTTGTTTTTTTTCTTGTTAGGAGCTTTTTGTTATTTAATGTTATACCAATCGGACGTTACCCTTTTGATATTTTTGCATACCGTTATATATTTGTTATTGTAATTTTTCCAATACTACATAGTGAAATATAAGGCCCCTTGCGGACAAGAAAAAAAAATAACACATTTATTCTTCTACATATATTTAAAACTCTAAGTTTCTCTTTATATATTAGATTTATAGTTATATTCTGTTAACAAACAGCAATTTCCTACAATTAAGACATAAATATCAAGTGACGATCAATTCAGATGTATTAGGATATAAATGAAACATTGCAGGAAGAAAATTGAAACACTCGTAAATTTTTTAATCAGCACTAAAAAATTGAAGATATTTGTGTTTTTAATATAAAAAAATGTTTATCAAAACTGTATAATCATTATTACCTGATGATTTAGACAACACATTGAATTCTGATGTTTCCTGCTTTAGTCATGATTATTTTATTATTGTTGTTTTAGTAAAGAGGAGGAAAATGATACAAA
>CP045896.1:645548-671204 GCA_013387185.1 Caligus rogercresseyi
CCATAACATCAAAAAACCAGCGCAATCTAACTCCCTAGGCAGCCACTGTATGGATCTCCTGCCGGACGAAATCTGCAAGGGCTACAAACAGCAATACTCCTGTGACAACAATGCATACTTGCAGAAAATGTGCCCGCTGACCTGTGGAACCTGCCGTGAGTTGATATGATTGGTAACAGAGTTTAGCTCCTAGATTTAATGCACATCACCGGAACTTAATCCGGTATCAGCCGGTCGTGAAACTATGTAGAAGCTATATTTCATTATCCTACCTACCGTTATCGACTATTCTGGCACCAAATCGTGAATTAGAGAGCTCATTTGAAAAATAATTGTTGAAAAGTGTTTATGCTTGGTTTACAATTGATTTGATCAATTGTATCCTTTGAAACAAGAGTTTGCGGCTTCAAATTTAATTTTTACCAGTTTCTAAGTAGTGTTCTCAAGTCTTTTGAAGAACTTATTTAATAGAGCTCCCTATGAATGATATATATATATAATAATAATAATAATATAGGAAACGACCGGGTACCCGGCCGGTGTCCCAGTTTTTTATATATACCGGCCAGGACATCAATATTTTTCATTTCTCATTGAAAAAGGAATTTTTCTAAATACTCTTTTCTAAAAAAAACGTCGTCACTCTTTTTGGAGATTCTTTTCTAAAAAAACGTCGTCACTTTTTTTGGAGATTATTTTCTAAAAAAACGTCATCTCTTTTTTTCTGAAATTCTTTTCTAAAAAAACCGTTATCACTTTTAAAAAAATTTTTTTCTAAAACAAAACGTCGACACTTATTTGGGAAATTATTTTCTAAAAAAAGTCGCCACTTCAGAATGTAGAAGGAACGAAAATTTATAATAAGTCCCGGCCCGGTTTTGGCCCGGCCTGGCTTCAAAAATTTAAGTCCCGGCCCGGGTCCCGGCGAAAAAAGGTGTCCCGGTCGTTTCCTGATATATATATATGTATATATAAACCCGTAATGGATATAATAAACTTTAAAAACACTTATTAAATATCCAAATCAACCCTAAAGCCCTTTTTGATTTCAATTTTGTTTGAAGGTTTGCTCTTTCTTTCAAACCGCTCAGTTCTAAATGAATGTTAACATCTCATTAAAACAAACGTTTTTCGATAGAGCTTGCTTGTGAAGATGCATTTAGCACCCAGGATTGTGGGTCCTTGAAACATTTATGTGGTCATTGCTCTTATGTTCAACAAAGGTGCAGATCCACCTGTGGTCTCTGCGGATCCTCATGCAGGGACAAGCCGGGAATACACTGTAGTGTTCGGAACTGCCATTCCAAGGATGTGCAAATAAACTGCCCAGCAACATGCCAACTATGTGGTAAGAATAGTTTCAAAAAATAAAATATATATCATGGGTTATCGTTAAAAAGTGCATATTTTTCTTTGTTAATTATTTTTAAATACTTAATACAACATACATATAATTAATAATACAAATTGTATTCTTATAATTACTTTAAAATATTTATCAAGTAAATAAATGAATGCAAAATATTGGAATTTTATCAATGTAGATATTTAATACAGTAGATGAATTGACATCCAACCTGTTTAATCATTTTTAATTATTACCTCCGCAAACTTTTTATAATAACTACCTTTTAATGTCCTTATAAGCAAGGAGAGTTAATTTATCATCTAGCTATAGCCTACTTAAGAAATTGTTTTAAGCTTTACACTTGTAGAACCAAAAATATTGTATTGTAATTAGTATTTATAAGTAAATAAGTAAACAAAAATTTATCTTTATTTAAAAACAAACTCCTTAAGAAACCATCAATAATCATCATTTTTGATTGTCTCTTTATTTTATTTGTTTATTTGTCAAAGTACTTATTTTACATTATATATTTATTTATTTTACACAATTAAATTGGCATTCGTAGATACCCATGCATATTGTAACTATCATTCAATATGTATGACAGACTATAATTGAAAGGTCACGTAGAATGATCAAAAATTTGGTTTTTTTCTATGCATATAAGTTGACTATTACTCATAATTACTATTCCAGAGTGCCGTAACTGGAAAGACTCTTGTGGCCATGATGTAAGTCATTGCTTGAGTAGTGACTATCGACGTGAATGCCCAGTGACCTGCAAAACATGTGGTAAAATTACACGCCTTTAAATATATACAAAATAATTATGTATATATTCATCTTTTTCTAGCCTGCATGGATCTAAAACAGGGATGCACTCAGTATGACTGCCATTCTACAAAGGGTCAAGGCCAGTGTCGGAAGACCTGTGGTCAATGTAACCCTCAATGTATTGATCTTCTTTCCTCTTTTCAATGTGAAACATTCAAGCTTCAAGGACAATGTCATAGTCTCTATGCTCAGGCCTTTTGTGCTCGCACTTGTTCCAACTGCAGTAAGAATACGATAAACTCTAAAACAAGTACAAACTGACGTGATGTTTTTATAGAAGAATGTAGGGATCACCTCAGTCACCATGAATGCCACAAATTCAAAAGCCAAGGTCAATGCCATGATGAGTATGTTGCCAACTTTTGCAGACAAACGTGTGGAAAATGCTGTAAGTTGATTGGGATTATGGAATAAATAAATAAGAGCATGAGTAAAGTAAATAAAAAAGGAATTTAGGTTTTGTATAGGAAGAGTATTTCAATTCAATGAATTGTATGTTCATAAAAAACATATGTATAATATTCTAAATAATTTTAGACCTTTTCTTTATGGTTGATTTTATTAGAGAAAATTATTAATCAAGCTATAGACAAAATACAGATGACGGAACTACAAATATGTAAATACAATACGTAGGTTTTTACTTTTGTAAAAAATAAAACTTTTTGAAATTACGAGTTCTAAATAATAAACTTTTTATGATTTTGATGATGATTGATGTTAAATAAAGTTTCCTAAAATATTATATCATTTTTTTGAATGTAAACTAAATATATTCATTCAACCAATAAAACTGCTTTATTTGATGGTGTAGCTTCTTAAAATATATCGTCCGACACCAAGGACAGAAGATTGATGCTCATGTCATAAATATTGAAAATAGTCCTCACCATTTTGCAATTTGAATACTTATATAATAAATTTTAAATAAATAACATTTCTATAAATTAAAACAACCTTTTTCATCAACAAACAAAGCCATCGCTACAACCACTACGACCAGAAGAACCACTACACAGCCTCAGACAACCCTAGGACCAGAATGCAGGGATTTTAGATCGGGATGCAATGCTAGACGCTGTCCCGTCAACCAGAATTATAAATATTGTCCCAAGACATGTGGTGTTTGTGGTGAGTAGAAAAAATCATTTATGTTAATTGACTTTTTGATATAAATCTACCTATAAAATGGTAAGCCACTAAATTAAAAAAAACCTCAATACAACCCTTGAAAAGTTTCATCATAGAAAAATATTTTTTATTCCGACAAAAGCTTTTGAAATGCAATTATAAAGAAAAAAGGTTGTCATTTATGTGTGTATATGAGTTCACCACAATTAAATGCTTAATCATGCTATTTCATCACGTAAAGACTTGATGGGCATGCTTTATATTTCAGTATCATAAGCTTTCTAAGCAGCACTATGTACCAATAACATTCTGTAAAAGTTAAAAGAAAATCATGGGATGTTACATAATTGAACATCAAAGTTTTATTTTGAAATTCTTCTTTAGCCAAAAATATTTTATTCTTAATGCAAAAGTTCTTTTCCAAATGAAAGCTAGAATTTGTAACCCATCTTGTTTTCCTCGACTTGATATAAGGTCTTATTTGAAATATCTCCAAGTACATCTTTGTTTCATTTTAATCTCTGCTTTATTTAGGAACTCGTCTAGTTCTTTCATAATAACCATTTTGTTTTTAATTTCAGGATGCCATGACTCAAGATCTGATTGTCAACATCACATAAGCCATTGTACAAATAGCAAATTCCGATCTCAGTGCCGGCAAACATGCCTAGTTTGTGGTTTGTGTCGATTAATTCCATTCATATTTTCATAATATTCGACTTTGTTATGTTTTATACTACACCATAGGATGTCGTGACGAAAGAGCGGACTGCGAGTCAAAGAGACATCATTGCCACGATCCTCATGTTAGAAATAGTTGTGCATTTACTTGTAAAACATGCAAGCAGTCTTGCAAAGACAACATCGACTCAAGATACTGCAAATACTTTAAGAAATGCTACGGCTGCAGTGTATATTTCTTAGACAAGTATTGCAAATACACTTGCAAGAAGTGCAGTGAGTTCATTAACAAATATTGAGATAAAAACATTCACCTCCTTTTCTTCATTTTTTGATTTAGAGCCCGCATGCGAAGACATTCAGACCCATGATGCTTGCTACAAATTTAAGAGCTCAGGGAAGTGCTCAGATAGTTATGTCAGGGAGTATTGTCGAAAGACCTGTGGACTTTGCGGCAGAGGTATATCCAGAGAAGTAGAGACACTTAATTACTAGCTCATTCATTTTACGTCCTCGGATTTTTAGGTCCTGTGACGAATAAGCCCGCTCCTCCAACTGTGTCGTCCTGTCGGGATGATCAATCTCACTGTGATGTGAATCAATGCCCTAAGAACTATCTGCGATGTCGCAAGACATGTGGAGTTTGTGGTAAGAATCCATCCATCAGTCAATGACACACTTTTGAAATTTAAAATCAAGATTTATAATAACTAATTTTAGTCGTTGGATAGCAACCATTTACTTTGGTTAGAGATGTAATTAAAACAATGCATAAGTAGTAGGAAACTCCATTATATTTATATGTAATTCGAATGATCCTACACATGTTCTGTTGTGCTCGCCTTAGAAAATATCTAATGGGGAAGGTCATAAGTTCTGAAAATAAATTTTTATTTCCTACTAAGAATACGAGCTAAAATTCACCCAAAGTTTAGTATGCTTTAGCCAAGTGTTTCTTTAACTTTTTGTTTGAGAGCCCCAAAACGAGAAAGCATATGTGGTAATTGAAATTTAGCTTTTGCTATAAGGTGCTATTAAATATGAGTAAGCAGGCTGTTGATTTAAGTCCATCAAAAAAAGATAAATCTTATGACGGAATTTAGTTTACCTTGAAAAGCTATAGTTTTAATTTATGTAATAAATATGATGTAATTGGTTAATAATTCATTTTATACTTTTGCCAAATACCGTACATAAACTGAGGAGGTGTGTTTGGTTGTTTTAATCATTAGTAGATTCCAAAACTCGCTGTTAACAGCTTTCTGTTTCTTTGCTATGATATTTATTTAATGTCTATTTCTATTTTATACAAGGATGTGCGGATATACGATCGATTTGCAGCAAGTATATTGGCCATTGCTCCTATCAAAAAGTTAGGACCAAGTGCCCTCGAACATGTCGTGTTTGTGGTAGGTGTCAATTGTAATCTGCCTCCTTTATCAAAATCATTTATTCCTTTCATACTCTAGAATGTAAGGACGATATAAGTGGTTGTAGTTCCAAGAGACATCACTGTCGCAGCAGTAGCAGCGTTCGTTCCAAGTGTGCTCGAACCTGTGGGGCCTGCAAGAGTCATTGCCAGGATCATGTTGATCCCAATCTCTGTAGAACCTACACGACCAAGTACGGATGCCACGGGACTTATATGCAAAAATATTGTAAATATACTTGCAAGAAGTGCAGTAAGTTTCTTTTTGACTTAAATTTTATGAAAGAAAGAAAAATCTCTTTGTATTGATCCATAATTAATTTCTAGATCCTTCCTCCACTGATATTCTTCCTTCGAGGGTCTGCAGCCGATTACGCCAATGTGGTAGGTGTAAATACAGTTCTGTGATCCAGCTGTGCTACGGGACATGCAAATATAAAAATAGTAAGGCTCTCTTTTTTATATATATATTAAATGTACTTTATTGAATGTCCGAAATATGATTTTTTCAGGTTACCGAACAACATACGGACGAGGTCGATGACGGCATTAAGGATTTTTAGTATATTTGCTATTGTTCTTGAAAAATATGCAAAATATTAATATTTATGTGCATTTATCAAATTTGAATAAAGTATCCTTTGATAAGGAAATAGTCTTTCGCCTTCGGATATTATCCAGGTTTCTTCAAATTAAGATTACTTAGCACAGTGGTCTATTTGGATAATAATTTTATATTTCGGTTTGAAGTCATACAAGTGTTCTAAGTAGTAAGTTAATAAAAAACCAAAATAAAATGTAAAATATGAAATCACAGAACAAAATTAATGGCTCATTTAATACTTAAATCAATTTGAAATTCATAATTAAATCCGTGAAATCATCTTTTTGTGTACCAGAAAACCATGTAGTGTTACAATCAAGCTTGTTGATGGTACTTTATCTCCTTAAGAAAAGTGATTATATCTTTTTGTTTTTTTAATATTTTTAAATATGTATTGTCAATTCGTATAATTGTTTGTGGCAAAAAAAAAGGTCAATATATTGAGTGTGAGAGTCTGTATTCGTTGATGATCATTAAAATATATATTATGTTTGAAGAACCATCAACTTGATGAAGATTTCATATTTGCAATGAGCCAATAATGAACGCTCCAACATCTCAAGGAACTAGTTACCTTCTTCCTTGAGATTCCTATGCCCGTGCTCTCCTCAACACCATTTGCCATGAACTCTGACATATAAACTATCATATTCCCTTGCCTCCTATGTTTTGATGTATTTTTGCCTATTGGGTTCGATGGAATTGCAGTATCCGACTGGATATGACAAAGCATACTTGCATTGAAAATTCACAATCGAACTTAGGACCTTATTAATAAGGTTGATAAAAATTGACCTTGCCGATAATCGAACCTGCGTCCTCAACATGTAGAGTTGAGCACACTTCCAATAAACACTCGCACTCCTTTTTTGTTGCTTATTCGGTTTGATAGAATTGTAATATCTGTGTGTATATGAATAAGAGCGTTAAAATTTGAGATTGACCAAAATTGACCTTCTATTCTTGGGAGCTGAACCTGTGCCCTCAATATTGAGATTCGAGCACGCTTCCGCTAAATTAACGTGTTACCTAATTTTTTGTACTACACCGCTCACAAACTTGTTCAAGAAATGTCTGAGTTCCTCCCCACCATTATTCAGATTTCGAACTCTAATTATTGAATCAAATTTGTTTGCCTACCTAAATATATCAAAAAAGCTATAAAGTTTTTATGCCATAGTATAAAATATATTAAGATACCGGTAATTTTTTAAGCTACTTTGTACATACCTATATCTCAATATAATTTTTTAACATCTGCTACTGATGGAAAAGCTTATAAAAAGTGTCTCAGCTTAGTAAGTATAAATATTAGCCTATGGAAAAATTTCCTCGCAATTTCCTTTTTACAGCTGCCTTCTTGCCGTGGCTCACTTGCTCTTTAAAAGTTTTTGTTGCGATGCATTTTTATCGTTCGCCTTGTTCTCGTTGGCATTTTTGTTGCGAATCCCATCCAACGTCATTGCAGTCAGAGGGGATTAGGTTTACTGATTTAGAAGTACTCTTATGATTTTGATGAAAATTTATTTTAATGGAGCAAATCCAAAATGAAAAAATCAAAATAGACATATCAAGAAATACTACTGTCGAATATTTATATAAAAGGGTCAATATAGAGTTTTGAAATTGATTATAAACAACCTGTGAGTCGATAGACTTGATCATGTTTTAAAGTGTATTAAAAACTTCTTCCCTACAGTTTTTTAATCCCATCAGGTCAATATTATTTCATGATTCATCAGTTTTGACGTTAAATGGACTAAATTGTACTCCCATTTTACTCAAAAGGAGGTGCAAACACGGATATTCAATAGCTCCTCTTTTATTTATATTTACGTTACATGACCTCACAAGAACGTTAATAAGAATGTATATACTTACGTAGAATTTGATGTCTCCTTCAAAAGAGAAAAAATGATTATATGCCGATAATGTTACTCTGATGATCGAAGCCAGCTCAAAAACTCATCAACTCATCAAGAGAATTGGAATTATATTGTCGTTTTTGAAAAAATTCGAACCGAAGTCTGTTCTTCAAACGCATATTAAAAACAGGTAGATTGCCCTTAGCATCCTGATATTCAGGTCCTTTCTTAAAATCCTTTAAATAAGGTGAGACAGTGTCTTTATTTTATTTTTTTCTTCACATTTTATTCTATAGATCTATAAGTTGAATAAACTTAAACAAAAAGCCACTGAAGCGATTAAATGTGATTCTTAAATGGTTTCAGATTGTATATATATATATATATATATATATATATATATATATATATATATATATATATATATATGATTTTGATTTGATTTAATAACCGATTGGAATTGAAAATAAACTTCATCAGCTCTAATTCGTATACATACAAGAATCCAATAGTTGTGTAATGAGCAAGTATTGATGGGATTATCAAGACATCAGAACATTAGATTTATATATTCATAAAAACATTTTCATTCGTAAAAAAATTAAAATAGTATATCACTAGTTTTATTCTAAAGTATTTAGTTATAAAAACATTTTCATTCGTAAGAAATATATTACTGTTTGACTGAAAATTGAACAAAAATATTAAAAAAATATATCACTAATTTTTCTCTAAAGTGTTTGTTAATAAAAGCATTTTCATTCGTAGGGAATTAGTTACTTTTTAACTGAAAATCGAACAAAAATAATAAAAATAAATAACATACCTATCACTAATTTTGTACTAAAACGTTTAGTAATAAAAACATTTTCATTCGTAAGAAATTAATTACTACTTAACTGAAAATCGAACAAAGAAATAATGAAAACAAATAATATATTACTCATTTTATCCTATAGTGTTTGATAATTAAAACATTTTTATTCGTAAGAAATTAATTACTATTTAACTGAAACTCGAACAAAAATAATAAAAATAAATACCATATCACTAATTTTATACTAAAGTGTTTGGTAATAATAGTGTTTTTATTTAGTTTTATTGTAGAAAAAGGGTTTTAGGAGTTATACATTGCGTTTTTGATGGAAGGAGGGGAGAATTATATTTCACTGTATGGTTCTGAGAATATCATAACATCTAATTTCTACAAATAAATAACAAAAAAACGAGTCTTCGACATCTATATAATAATTCACCAATCTCTGTCCGTCCGTATGTCCGCAAGCTATCTCCTCCCCCATTTATGGTCAGATATGAACTTTGAAGGTACTTATGGAATCCTTGGGTCAAGGCAGACCTAATAACACTATTTGCCAATTGATGGGACCAGAAATGAACCAGAAAAAGTCACCTTTTCTGATTTTACTACCTATTTTTCAAGGTAAAGAGAGAAAAAAAGAAATAAGTATCTCATGTGACTTAAAACATATTCTTTGTACAAAGTCAAACTTTTTATGAGGAATTTTATGAAATTTCATTTCTCATGAATAGGGGCATATCTTTACCCACGGATCCCCCAGATCCTGGGAACTTTAAAAGCAGTTATGCTAAAATAACAGCAAGGAGAGAGAAGTTGATAAAATCAGCTTCGGAATCAATTAATTTAAATGTTGACTTCAAGTGGGATACATTTGTTGTTGTCCTCACTGATGAGTCGGCCCAGCATCGAAGACGTCAACAAAGTCAAGGTTACATTCAGGCAAGATAACCTTGACTTTGTTGACGTCTTCGATGCTGCAATTTTTTTTGGATTTTCTGAAGAAGAGCTGTATGGAGCAAATCCGAGACATTCTTTTGGGCATGCTAGTTTTTACACTTCTAAGCCTATTGATGTGAGAGATAGAACCGCCTCTCTAAAGAAGGAGTACAAAAAGGCCATTCCTTCTCTGAATGGAGTTATGACTGATGTGTGTATGCGGATCAAGGGATCTGACAAGTTGAGTCAGTCAAAGAAAAAACTTAAAATATCTGCCTTGAACACCATTGGGAGGTTCAGGGATGAAAAAGTAATTGTCTCGATGTTGTCCCAGTTTGGCTCAATTATCGACCACCATCCATCTAAATGCCCACCCTCGGCAAAAGCTGCTCACTTGAAACGCTATAGTGAAATGAGGGGCCCTAATTATGAAGTTATAATTGAGGCGAATCCGGATGCGATACCGCAGATTCTTCCAATAAATGGCCAACTCGTTACCTTAAGGTTTGAGGGTGCTAGACAGCAATGTTACCAGTGCTTCAGTCTAGGTCACACAAAAATGACTTGCAACGCCAAAAAAGTTCAAATCTTTGCTTACGACAGGATTCTCAAAGAAAAAATTCAAGAACGTATGCTATCCCTTAACGGTAAAAATGTTAATAGTGATGATACTATCACTTCACCTGAAAAAGGTAAAAAGTCCGACAGAAACACTGAGAATAACTCCGTTAATGAAAAGACTGCCAACGATCCTAAAGAAAATATAGATTCTACTAAGAACGCCGTGAACAGTAGAAATGAACCCATTGACGAAGGAAATATTCGAGGGGTGGATGAATAAATATATCAATCAATAGAAGTTCAGCAAATGTTGATGGGAACGGAAGTGAAAATATTCAAAATGTTTCCCTTGAGCGGGAGGAGGCAAGTCGTAATGGTGACAAAACCCAACACAACATAAACATGAGTTCTTCCGAAACAAAGAAACTTGATGACAAATTGGATGAAGAAAATGAATGGACCATACAAACAAGAGGAAGAAAAAATACAAATAACAGGGAAAGTACTGAGCCGAGGGACGGATCGAAGAAAAAAAGAATTCGTTCAAAAAGTTCGAATAGACATCTACCATCCAAGTCTCCTGGAAGCTCTGTTGTTGGAAAAAATCAAGACAAAATAGCAATAAAGACCAGTCTTCAGAATAAACTAATTTTTTGATTAACATATATGTCTCTTTCAATCTTTTCAATGAACGTCAACTCGATCATCTCTGACTTCAGAAAGTCAGAGCTTATGAAGTACTTATTAGCTATAGGGTGGCCTGATGTCATTGTTCTGACAGATACGAGGACTTCAATACAAGGCTTTCACGGAATTCCTAAATGCTACCAAATATTTGAGTCTAACTCCCCTACCTCCAAGCGTGGTGTTGCCATTTTAGTAAAAAATGTATTTGATCCTAAATTGATTTTAGCTCATGACAGTGGCAATTTATGTTATGTACAAATTCGTCATCATAACTCTGTCATTGATATATTTGGTACCTACGGGCCAAATGAGGATAGTCCCGGCTTTTTTGATAATGATTTACGCCCTTTGATGGGCAATAATACCTCTATAATAACCGGCGATCTTAACCTGCGTCTTAAGAAGGAAGACTCTACGGCAACGGGACGAGGGAACCACAAGGCTTCAAAAATTATGCGTCAGATAATGGAAAAGGAAAACCTTGTCGATTGTGCAGAGCTACTAGGCCAGGACTCTCACACATTTTTTACGAATACACGTAACAACAAACAGTGTCATCACGACTAGACATTTGTCTATTTAAAGATGATGGGGTTTATACTCCTACAAGTTTTAAAGTTATCCCAACAAATATATCTGACCATTCTTCGATACTAATTAATTTAAAATCAAGTAAAAGTAATATGGAAAATAAAATATGGAAATTTAATGTAAACACTCTGCAAGAACAAGACTGTTGTGATGAGATGAGACTAGTTATTAATAATACAAGGTTCCGGATTTCTCAAGGAGAGAGCGTATCAGAGGAAGTTAAAAATATGGAATCAGAATGGAAAAGAATTGCTATAAAATACTCATGCATAAAAGCAATTAAAAGAAAGGCTCATATAATAAATCTTATTAAATCGGGGTCTAATGGCGAAAATAAACTGGCGATAAGATCCCTCCTGAACAAGAAGTATATGGACACTAAGTGTGAAATGAAAAAAAGATCCATCGAACGTCTAAGAAAACATCAATTTCCAGAACTAAAGCCCCCCAGGAGATCCATGAACTACGACCCCGTTGAGGTAATACAATATTATAAACATCTATATAAGTGCCGTGACTGTATTTCTCATCAGAAATGTGTCAAATGTAAAATTAAAAATGCTGATTTTGCAGATAATGTTTATGCCAATATTGTAGAGGATGTACCTTCTTCAGTGAAAGATACTGAGAGACACCTATCTGAAGAAGAAATTATAAAAGTGATTAAAAAATGTAGCAAACGAGGAAAAGCACCCGGACTGTCCGGTTTCGGTTTTGAAATTTATTGTCACTTCGCAGTGGAACTTGCTCCGATCCTCAAAGATCTTTTTGAATGGATTCTGATGGTTGGATATTTTCCTCAGTACATAAGTGATGGTCTCCTTGTAACCATACCCAAAAAAGGAAAAGACACAAACTGTGTTAAAAATCTAAGACCGATTACTTTACAAAACACACTCTATAAAATCTTTTCACAAGTCGTGGCTGAAAGAATAAAACAGACTCTTCCCGAAATCATTCACTTTTCTCAAAGAGGCTTCATGACAGGTCATAGGATGGAAGATATAACAGCAAACCTGCAGACGGCGTATGAAAATTGTTTTAACTGTACCATAATGACCATAGACTTTGAGAAAGCATTCGATTCAGTGTCTCACCTACATATAATAAGGACCTTAAAGAATAAAGGATTTGGAAGTTTTATGATACGAGCTGTTGCAACACTTTTAGCTGACTCCCGTACATTTTATGGCTCTAAAAAAAGATTTAATTATTTTAACGTAGAACGAGGATGCAAACAAGGTGACCCTATAGCCTCTATTTTATTTATAATTTCAACGGACCCGTTGTTCAGGAAAGCGAACAAGAACATCTTATTGAAGAAAACAAGAGTTAACAAAGGGGAATCCTTATACGCTTATGCCGACGACACCTCTGCCATAATTGTTGCTGGGCGTGTTCTTACAATAGCATCAATAATTGAAATTGAACGTCTCCTAGAATGGTTTAAAAATATATCCGGACTAAATATAAACGTTGATAAATCAGAGTTTTTGTCCACAAACCTATATATAAAATCAATACTAAAATCTGCAGTAAAACATCAAGTTAAAATTCTCGGAACAACTATTGGAGATAACGCTATGGCTTCCAACACAGAAGACTTTCAACTCCGAATAAAAATGGGTGTCAAACACATCAAAAGCCTAGGGTTCCACAGATGGGAGAGAGTTCAGTTATGGAACTCACATGTTGTTCCGAAAGTGACTCACCTTTTACGAGTTTGCAAATTTGACTCCGGAATTGCATCATCATTTGATGACATTTTAATGGAGTTTTTGGACTTAAAGACAAAACGGAACATTTCTATAAAAAGAGTTGTCACACCCAAAAACTTTGGTGGACTTGGAGCCGTGGACTTAAAGAGTTTCTGGAAGTCGCTTTTAGCAGAATGGGTTCTTAAATGTTTTAGAAGACCAGACTATTGGAATTTTACAGTTTCAAGTGATTGTTTTAACGATCAGTATTCAAACTACGGCGTGCGTTTTATAATAAATCAGCTCTCAGAATTAAATTTCTGGAAGCCTCTTCTGAAAAATGTTTTAGATACTTTTTATTTGGTGGAATTGAGTTTTGGAGACTATACTCCTCTCAAGGGATCCACAATTGAGGTTCACACTTCTCTACAGAGGATGAATTCCTCATATTTCCTAAAAGACCTCCTACAACATAAGGACAACTTACTGGCTACAATGACATTCAAAAAAATCAAGAAGATGCAAAAAATTGAATTCGTTTTCCACAACAACTTTAATCCATCGCAATCCTTTAGGGAACAATTGGCATCCATTAAACTCTGTGACCTCAGACGGATATGGAATTCCTCATCACTTCCTCTTATAAATAATGTTTTAAAAAGAAGAAGTCTCAAGATAAAGGATAAACAAGCTTGCCAAAGTTATCAAAACCCATTCTTGACCCCTCCGGAAAAATGGTTCGTTTATCGCGTGGTCACCGGGACCCTTGAAGTTTCCTCAATCTTAAGCAGTGACACTCAATGTATATTCTGCCAAGAAGCTAAGGAGACAACGGTACATCTTCTACTCGAGTGCAAGATTCTTCATCCCATTTATGAAACTTTGAAAATGGAACTAGAGGAGAGGTTCGGGACCTCCTTGGGTAGAGAGGACTTTTTTACACTTTCGGCCAAGGACAAACTTCTTCAGCATGCAGTGATTGTTAAGCTCCAATATTGTATATACGCCGTCAAAGCAAAAGAGAAAGAGATTCGCGGATCCATACTAAACATAGCAAGAAAATATTTAGAAATTTTAATACGACAATGACTGTTTTAACTTATTCTTTTGTTTGTATACTTATATTTTTACCATATTTTATGCCTAATTAACGTCTTTCTTTCGTTATAATTTTATTTCTTTGTTTGAGTTGTACATTATTACTATTTTACATGTAAGATGTCGGGATAAATCAAATGAAATATATGAATGCCCATGGGCCAAAAAAAAAAAAAAAAAAACTTTTTATGAGGAATGTTTGTACATAACAGAAAATTATTGTAACTCATTTGAACTTTAGAAAACCTATTTATCTCCACAAAATCCATGATACAAATTTTAAGAAACTTATGTAAAATGAACATATGGGCGCCGTAGGCGGCCAAATATGCGAGTATTCCTTATTTAATACTTCCCATTTAGAGTCCATCTTTATAATGAACTTGAACTATGTAAACCCTTATTTATTCAGGACCAATTCAGAGTAAATATGTCAAATATGCTTTTATTTATTGATATTATAATTATAGATAGAATTTTCAATTTATTAAGCAAACACACTTTTCCTTGTATAATGCTGATAAATAACTTTATGGATTCCTGGGGATTCCGTGCACCTTTTGTCAACTTTTCTCTCTCTCTCTCTAATAATCTTTCAAAAAGGATCAGAATCCATAAATAAGTGTCTAGTACATTCAGAAATGACGCTCTAGCAGTTCACTTCTCCATTTGAGCATTTCTTATTTTTGATTGTAATATGTAAATTGTTGAGATAAGTTAAACTATAATTCTTTTTCATAGGTCAATGCGAGGATCGAGGGTGGGACTGCCGTTTGAAAAATTGCGTGGATAACCACTCCTACCGAGAATGTCAAAAAACTTGTTTAGGATGTCGACGTAAGTATCCAGTATCTGGGTATCCAGATTATGTAACTTACCTTTTTTTTATTATAGCCTGTGAGGATTCATCGTCTGAATGTTCGGAACAAAGGCATGAGTGCCATTTGAAGGAAGTCCGAAGAGATTGCCCTAAGACGTGTGGACTCTGCAGTAAGAAATGATCGAAATAGTGTGTTGTTCATATATAAAATATTTATCTCCAGCACATGAATGTGTGGATAAGTTTAGCAGGAAATTTTGTAGAAGATTTGCAAGAGGAGGAAATTGCAAAAAAAGTCATTTCCTTCAAGCAAATTGCAAAGTATCATGCCGACTATGCCGTGAGTAAATATAATAATCTGTGTTGTTATTCTAAAATTCACAATATTACTTTCCAATTAGGCCCAAAATGCAAGGACATTTTATCAAGGGATATTTGTCACCGCTTTAGAAAACATCGCTTATGTAAATCTAACTCCTACGTCAGAAGGTTTTGCAGAAGAACGTGCAAAAGATGCCGTAAGTATTTTATTCAGGGTAGAAAATATTGTTGAGGAGGATTTTCAGTAAACTCTACTTATCTTAATGTTTATGTGATGCACTAATCATAAAATATAATATCTTGGTGGAGTCTTTTATTATATTTTTGATGAAATATAATCGCCCATCCCGCCGGGCCTGATGTATATATATATATATATATTATATATATATATATATATATATATATTATATATATATATATATATATATATATATATAATATATATATATATATATATATATATATATATATATATATATATATATATATATATATATTATATATATATAAATATATATATATAATATATATATATATATATAATGAAATGGATCATTTAAGACTTTAGTGAATTATAATATTGAACTTATGTTAAATTTTCCCCATTTTGTTCATTCGCTTAGTAGTATGTATATACCTGCTCTAGTATGTGCGAAATATGATAGACTTTTAAAATTATTTTTAATATTATACTCTAATTGGTTTTTAGGCCGTGGTGGAGGAGGCGGTGGAGACGGAGGTGGCAGCTGTACTGGTGGCAATTGTGGCAAATTACTTGCAAAGATCGGCCACACACGCGCTGTGTCTTAAATGAATGCCACCATCCCAAAGTTCAAAAAGAATGTCCTGCTACGTGCCAGCTATGTGGTAAGAGTCTATACACTCTTAAGTTCTTATACACATGCTTCACTCTATCTCTCTCTCTCTCTTTTCCTTGAAAACAGAATGCAAGAATTGGGACCGAAACTGTGGTCGGAGCCCGAACAAATGTACAAAAGGGACTTCCGAGTGGAATGCCCAATCGTCTGCAAAACCTGCGGTTCGTAAAAACGATACTTAAGGAATAGTCAGGGATGGATTTATGAACATGCTTTTATGGGCTGCATCCTAGATGTCCCAAGGGGCTCTTGATTTAGTCGGACCAAGGTCTGTATAATAAGATCTGGGCAATACAAAAATAAACATGTAATCCTAGCAGTATAACTACTCAATGACGCCACTGGAGAACGAATATATATATAAATATATATTTATTTATTTATTTATTCATTCACACACACACACACACACACCATATATATATATATATATATATATATATATATATATATATATATATATATATATATATATATATATATATAGATAGATAGAGAGATGATATATATATATATAGATAGATATAATCGTTCTCCAGTGACGTCATTGAGTAGTCACACTGCTTTAATGTTTGTTTTTGTATTGCCCAAACCTTATTATACAGATCTTGAGTCGGACTCCCTCAATAATGTATTAGAGGATACCCAAAAATAACCTTAGGGCTCATGACTTCCTTAACCCGCCCCTGGCGATAGTCCTTTGGTTGCTGAGCAGAAGACTTGTATCTAACCAAGTTCAGCTTGGTTGAATTCAAAATGCGATTCTATCGAAATTCGCAAATAAAAGTAGATATTCTTTGTTCGATGGATCCAAATATATACTACTTAATATTGTGATTCAATCGAATATCGCGAATATGAGTTTTCTTGGCTCTTGGATATTATCTCTAAGTGGATATGAATGCATTCCAATTTAACTTCTTTGCAAAAGTATCTCTGATTTGATGCAACAATATTGCTGCTTATGCATATGGATCCATGAACTATAACCACTTAGAAAATAAAATATCTCAGAGGTAGCTCAATGCTAGAGTTTCGTTTTATGGATGTTATCCATTTTATCCATGTTACCACAAAAAATAATAATAACTGGAGATTTTACTCTTAATGTTGAGAGTGCAGACTCATTCTCTTGCATGGAAAGTCTTGTTAATCAATCTCATTGCAAAAATATTGAGTTTGATTTAATGTCAACATTATAATCATTATTCGCTTCTCAATAGCCCCATTCCATTGATAAAAATAAGCCCTAATAAAATAAACACTTAATTAATTTTCTTATATTTATAAGTTATTCTAATTTTTTAGTTTGCTTGGATTTGAAGTCACACTGTACGCACCATGACTGCAATTCTCCGCATAATGCCAAGTTATGTCGCAAAACATGCAGGAAGTGCAGTAAGATGACTATACCCATAAAGATTACAGTTTGCAGCCTTTATATCATTTTTTTTCAGCTACAAATGTAACGACCTTTTTTCAAAGCGATATTGTCAAAGAGCTCACAGTAACCGATTGTGCAAGAATAGCTATGTTCGTGCTGTTTGCTTTAAAACATGCACTCGATGTAGTAAGTACAGAAGCAAACATAGAAAATAAGCTCATTTGATTACCAAAAAAACAACATTTCAGGAGACTGTAGGGACTATCTATCACAACGCCAATGTCATCACTTCAAACAGGAACGACAATGCAACAATCATTACGTTAAGGCTTTTGTGCAAAAACTTGTGGGCATTGTGGTAAGTATTGTTCTGATTCCTAGAATTAGTGTTTTATATGCAGAACTTAGGAACAAAGGTATTTTTCTTTATCTTATTAAAGAATTGATAAGAATAAATCTTTTATTGGACTTAAATTGTTCAAAAATGTTTACATGTATATAAATGTAGTATAAAATATTTAAATATAAAAATTAAACCTTAGTCCTTAGACTTTTGACATTATTATAAATTTATTTCACTTAAGCTATCAAAATGTATCTTATTTGGATGACATATTTCTTTAAAAAACATTTTTTATGTGAGAATAATCTACATTTTTAAATGATATAGTAACAAAATTGATTTATTTTGTCATTTAGGGGATGAAGGGCCGACGCATCCACCAGGACCAGGTCCATCCTCTTGCAAAGACGATCCGTATGCCACCTGTCATGTCCGAAACTGTCATAAAGAGCATGTTCAACGTCAATGCAAGGCAACTTGCCAACTCTGTAGTACGTATATGATTAAAAACGAATCTTAATACAACTAATCATTTATACTTTTGTCATCATCAGAGTGTGCAGATTGGGATCCAAACTGCCGGCGAAGTCCACACAGTTGTACAGAAAAGACTATCGACTTGAATGCCCTCGAACGTGTAAAACATGCCGTAAGTAGTTATTTGATATTTAAAATTCAACTTATCAAAATATATACTCATAATTTTAGCTTGCATCGATATCAAACGTCATTGCACAAGACATGATTGCGGCTATGGAGGAGATGCACATCGATGCCGAAAGACATGTGGAAGATGCAGTAAGAGCAATTGTTTTGGCCCGAAATTTGAAATATTTACTATTTTCATGAATTTTCGTTTCAGAGGACAGATGTGTGGATATTTTTTCAAAGCATCAATGTCAAGAACTCAAACATCACAATTTGTGCCACACCAGATATGTGAAAGCCTTTTGTTACAAAACATGTACCCACTGCAGTAAGTGATCTGATTTGAATTCAATGTACTTTAGTTTATGTTAACCTGTATTGATCCGTTTTTTAGAAAAGTGCCGTGACTACTTAGATAGACATACTTGTCGGAATTTCAAACAAAAAAAGAGAATGCCACAATGGCTACGTCAGACGTTTTTGCGCAAAGACATGTGGACACTGCGGTAAGTTTTGAGTAATTTATAAGATTGTATTGTTATCATATATTGATAAGATGAATACGATACTATTGAAATTTACTTATAAGATACATTACTGTATTTTACCTCTTATGTAATTTAACAAACCCAATCATATACATTTCTTTCTCTCAAATTTAGGTCATATTAGGCCGACGCATCCACCAGGACCAGGTCCATCCTCTTGCAAAGACGATCCTCACGCCAACTGTCATGTCCGAAACTGTCATAAAGAGCATGTTCAACGTCAATGCAGGGCTACTTGCCAACTTTGTAGTAAGTATCAATGAACGAAGAAATTGATGATAATTTCATAATAAAATTTTGCCATTATCAGAGTGTGCTGATTGGGATCCTAATTGCCCACATCGCCCGAAACAATGCATTAGAAAGGATTATCGTATTGAATGTCCTCATACGTGTAAAACCTGCCGTAAGTTGAATTCTGATTTATTTACTCAACTGATTATAAAAATTACTGACCAATTTATAGCCTGCATCGATATCAAACTTCATTGCACAAGACATGATTGCGGCTATGGAGGAGATGCACATCGATGCCGAAAGACATGTGGAAGATGCAGTAAGAGCAAATATTTAGGACTGAAATGTCAAATATTTACGATTTCGCTAAATTTTCATTTCAGAGAACAAATGTGTCGATATTTACTCTAAACGTCAATGTCAAGAATTAAGCATCACGGCTTGTGCCACAATAGATATGTGAAAGCCTTTTGTTACAAAACGTGTACCCACTGCCGTAAGTTTCCTCTCGTGCATTTAATTTACTTTCAATTATTTCAGATCATAATTTATTTCATCTATAGGGGATTGCCGCGACTATTTAGAGAGACATGAATGTAAATGCTTCAAAGATAGGGGACTATGCCACAAATGGTATGTCCAAAACTTTTGCGCCAAGACATGTGAACATGGCGGTAAGTTAAGCATAACTGATTTGGACGTCCAATACTGAAAGATAGTTTAACTCACTTCTTGAAATTTATATTTAAATTCTTTTATTCATCAACAAATAATAAAAATCTAAGTTATTATGAAAATAACTAATTGTAAAAATCTACCTGAAAATGAATTAGGACAATGTTTCCAATCTCTTGAAAGTTGGTGCATGACGTAAATCCTATTACGTCATTATTACTGATTAATAATTTGATTCTATGTAGAGTTGAAACTCTGTTTTATGAAAGATGATATATTTCTTAACAATGTATTTCATTTATATCTTTTTAGGAGGGCATTCCACTCCAACGCCGCCTGTTCATTGTAAGGACCACCAAAGTCATTGCGACTTACATCAATGCCCAAGGGGAGACTATTACAAGCATTGCCAAAAGACGTGTCAAGTGTGCGGTAAGGATTTCGTACGTCATTTCACCATGTGCCCATTTTTAAATATTTTTTCCGATACTAGGATGCCACGACAAGAGGAGGGATTGTAACAGGTACAAGGAACATTGTGCAACTACCGAGTGGCGAGCTCAATGTCCCGATACGTGCAGAGTTTGTGGTAAATTATTCCTTAACAATTACGTTCCCAACCAATAATAATTTTTTTTTTCAAAGAATGTCGGGATAAACGAAACGATTGTCGTCATTTCAAACACCGATGTCATGAGCATAAAATTAAAGCTCGTTGTCCACTAACTTGTAGACAGTGTAAAAATGTGTGCAAGGATATCGTCGACAACAGATATTGCCAACATTTCCAAAAACAATTCGGCTGTCACGGATATTATATGAGAAAATACTGTGAACTAACTTGCAAAGTGTGCAGTAAGATATCTCATTGTAAAATTCATATTGTGCATGGTTATAATTCTCTACTTTTTATAATTTAGAACCAGAGTGCAAAGACATCCAATCTTGCCGTCTTTGTAAGAGATTCAAAAGTCTAGGGAAATGCCATAATTCGTATGTCAGGATTTATTGTCGAAAAACATGTGGCCATTGTGGTACGTCTACTGAATTAATTTTCAAAGAATATTTTGATTTAATATATATATTGTAAAGGCACACGCCCAACAACAACAACCCAAGGACACTGCAGAGACGAAAAACGACACTGCGACGTTCATCAGTGTCCTAGAGGTCATTACTCCCAAAAGTGTCGAAAGACCTGTGGTGTTTGCGGTAAAAATTAAGAATAAGATATAAAAGGAACGTGTAGTTATTTTTTGAAATTGTTTAGGTTGCTCTGATAAGAGGCGTGACTGTGGCCATCACAAGGAATTATGCGTGAGACAAAGCTGGCGTAAACAGTGCCTTAATACTTGCTTGATTTGCGGTAAGTTAAATGTCACATAGATATGATGAACAATGATTGAAATATTGTATTTGAAGAATGTGCTGACTGGAGAAGAGACTGTCCTCATAAGAGGCATTTGTGTCACGATCCTTCTATAAAGCACGAATGTCCCCGAACATGTGGTAAGTGCCACTCCACCTGTCAGGACCATATTGAACCAACGCTCTGTGAGCGTTATAAGCATAAATACGGATGCCGTGGTCATTATATGCACAGATATTGCAAATACACTTGTGAACTATGCAGTAAGTATTTACACAGTAACAAAAAAAATACATGTGATTCAAATCCCTCTTGTGTATTATAGAACCACCATGTAGAGATATCCTATCACATCGTCTCTGTAAACGATACCAATCCCTTCATAAGTGCAGCAACATATATGTAAAGCTGTTTTGCAGAAAGACATGCCGCCATTGTGGTAAGAATATTAATAATTAATGGCTGTTGAATTTTTGAATAAATCCTACTCATAAAATAGGGCATGTTAAGCCAACTAGGCCATCACATGGTTGTAGGGATAGTCGTCAAGACTGTGATGTGAACAGATGTCCTGTTAAAGGATATTTTAAACATTGCAAAAAGACCTGTGGAGTTTGTGGTAAGTAAAGAAAAAGAAGTACTTTATCCAACAAATATTTATTGTTGTTTATCTTAAATAAAGGATGCACCGATAAAAGAGAGGACTGTCATCATCATTTAGATCACTGCTGCGAAAGGAATTGGAGAAAGTCTTGCCCAGCGTCATGTGGAATTTGTGGTAGGTTCGTTATACTTAGGGTACACTGTATGTAGTGCATAATGCAAGGCTTTTTATAGAATGCGAAGACAATCAAAGGGCCTGTAGGTCTCAAAGAGACACTGCAACCATCCAAATATCAAATCTGCATGCCCTAAAACATGTGGTACATGCAAATGTAAATGCAAGGACAACGTTGAACCATATCTATGCAAACAGTATCGTAAACAGTATGGCTGTAAGGGAAGCTATATGAATCAATATTGCCAATGGACCTGCAAATCTTGTCGTAAGTGTTGAATAGACAAATAAATACATTTAATCAAAAACTCACATCATTTTATGAAACAATAGATTCAAAATGTGAGGACATTTTACCAAGGAACATATGCAAAAAATCAAAAGGAAAGGAAAATGTCATAACGTTTATACCAAGGAGTTTTGCCAATCATCCTGCGGTTTTTGTAATGGTAAATATGGTTTATACTTGAATTCTGCTTCGCAGGAGTTAACGAGTGTCTCTATGTTAGATTATGACTACGGAGGTGGCAGCAATGGTAATGGCGGTGATGACTATGACCAAGGAAATGGGGGTCATGGCTCAGGAAATGGCGCCCATGGCTCAGGAAATGGCGGCCATGGCTCAGGGAGGGCGGCCATGGCTCAGGAAATGGCGGTGATGACCAAGGAAATGGTGGTCATGGCTCAGGAAATGGCGGCCATGGTTCAGGAAATGGCGGCCATGGCTCAGGGAGTGGCGGCCATAGCTCAGGAAATGGCGGTGATGACTATGACCAAGGAAATGGTGGTCATGGCTCAGGAAATGGCGGCCATGGTTCAGGAAATGGCGGCCATGGCTCAGGGAGTGGCGGCCATGGCTCAGGAAATGGCGGATATGGCTCAGGAAATGGCGGATATGGCTCAGGAAATGGCGGCCATGGCTCAGGAAATGGCAGCCATGGCTCAGGAAATGGCGGATATGGCTCGGGAAATAATGATTATGATTCAGGAAATGGCGGACATGGCTCACAAAATAATGGTTTTGGAAACGGCGGAGGAAGTGGTGGACACGGAAATGATGAATACGGAAATGGTGGAAATGGAAGTGGTGGGCACGGAAGTGGTGGACATGGAAATGGTGGACACGGAAGTGGAGGTGACTATAACCAAGGGCATGCTACGATGACTTGGGTGTTCACGGTATTGGTAATAAAAGGGTGGAAAAGGCGATAACACAGGACATGGAAGTAAACAATACAATAAGGGAGGTCACCAATCTGGAAAAGGAAATGGAGGAGGTGGTTCCGGTGGCAGTGACTATGGAGATTATACTGATAAGAGTAGTGGATGGGATCGTTAAGACAATAAATTCGTGTTCACAGAAACTGACCCTTTTATCTATTGTTGAAACTTCTAAAATATTTATTTATTATATATCACTTTCATATTAATATATTTAGTATAATTATATCATTTTCATAAGCTTTTATAAGGAATATTTATATAGAAATATCTACACCCATAATATTATTGTCTTTCATTTGTATTTATGTTATTATACACTTTTAATGTTGTTAAGCAAATAATCATTAAGATAATTCCCATTGTTTTTGTCTATATTCAAGTATATGTTATTTGTCTATTTAATTAAAATACATAATAAAAACACTTTTGGCTTTAAAAATGTTCATTTTATCTTAATTCTTCACCATTCGGGAAATATGATGTTTTATATAAAACAATCCCAAGTTTAAGGACTGTTTCCAATAGATAAGTTCCTTTGTTTACGTTTAAAGTTCAAATAGTTTCAGACACCAGTATATGTGTTTGTATACTACTATGAGAATAAGGTTTTTGGGTTTAACTTTAAAAAGTTGTTTTCATCAATAGATATCGAGTTCTATATACATAAATACATTGATTACTTTAGTAGATTTTATAAGAGTTTTATCAGTTATGCATCGTTATAAAATCAAACATTCTAATTAGAAATGAAGAAAAAGTAAAGAGATTTTTTTTTGTAATGTATAATATACATAGAAGGAATCACAAAAATAATAATAATAAATAAAAACGTGGTTTCTACAACAAAGCAATCATCATTGAATTTAATATCTGGTATTAAATAGCTTCGTATAAGACTTTAAAGAACAGTATTAACTATGAACTATTTTTTATATATAAAGTTCAATTTTTTTAAAATTACTTCTTTCTTTTGATTGAAATCTTAGGAATATAAAAAACGTTCCTAAGAGTAGACGATCATAAAAATGAATATTTGTTATAGTAGGCATTCATTCCTTATCCGGGTTCTTAGTGATGTCAATAAAAACTTTAAGATAGATTCTTTGTAAGATCTGAGATAAAAGAACTAGATCTCCTACAATTTTTTTTTTTGGCATTTTAACTGTTGAAAGATAGCGTCGATGGAAAAGTTTTAGGAGTCAATCATCTTCCTCCAACATAGCGATTATAGGAGATATAACATGGCAGGAACGATTTGAGAGTTGTAGAGGTCAATTCACTTCTGGAGATTAAGCCGTCTAAAACTTAAAATCTGGTTATTGATAAGGCAGGACAATTTGTTCCAATGTTCTCGAGAATACTTTCAGATCTCTAGTCAACTCCTAAAGTGGAAGCCTTCTTTTTCAAGATGCATCTATAGGATATCTACAGGGGCGTGCAGGCGAATCTAGACTTTTTTAGCACGGAAACAAGATACTCATATCCAAGAACAAGACCTTTTAATTGACTTTTTCATATCACACAAATTTAAATGAGTTTTCTCTTAATGTTAATTCAATCCAACATCCTCCTTTCACAATAACAGCCTCCACACGGTGCCTGAACCTCCCAACGGCATGAGCCACCTGTTCCCTTGACAAGTTGGCCATGCCTCGATGATGGCAGCTTTCAAGGAGTCCACAGTGTTGTGAGCACGCTTATTAGTGTCCCTCTCAAGGACGCCCCACAAGTAGTAGTCGCAGGGGTGAGGTCAGGGATGATGGGGGGCCAGAACTCCTTTGACCAGAACATGTCGAGATTCTCTAAGCACCAGTTTGCACCAAATCGGTCTGGAGTCTTTCTTTCCGGTATTAGGAATCCTTCCTCGATGTCCTCCGACTCCTTGAAGGACTTGGCAATGCTGTAAACAGTAGCATGGGGAATTTGAAGAAGTCGATGATCTCCTTGGGCGCACGGCCGCACAGAGCGCCACATAATGGCCGTCCTGCGCTCAAGTTCCGAGGACATTTTCAATCTTTTGGTTATTAAACAAAGCTCATAGGATATACTAACCAT
The DNA here is from genome assembly GCA_013387185.1 of Caligus rogercresseyi. Classification (NCBI taxonomy): domain Eukaryota; kingdom Metazoa; phylum Arthropoda; class Copepoda; order Siphonostomatoida; family Caligidae; genus Caligus; species Caligus rogercresseyi. The sequence goes on from CP045896.1 coordinate 671,117, forward strand.
TCATACATTTTTAAGCTTCTACCCTACTGGTTTCTGAGATACAAGTACTCAAAGTTAGTCTAGATTCGCCTGCACACCCCTGTAATAA
>CP045896.1:671304-725005 GCA_013387185.1 Caligus rogercresseyi
CCTCACAGGCTATAATAAAAAAAAAGGTAAGTTACATAATCTGGGATACCCAGATACTGGATACTTACGTCGACATCCTAAACAAGTTTTTTGACATTCTCGGTAGGAGTGGTTATCCACGCAATTTTTCAAACGGCAGTCCCACCCTCGATCCTCGCATTGACCTATGAAAAAGAATTATAGTTTAACTTATCTCAACAATTTACATATTACAATCAAAATAAGAAATGCTCAAATGGAGAAGTGAACTGCTAGAGCGTCATTTCTGAATGTACTAGACACTTATTTATGGATTCTGATCCTTTTTGAAAGATTATTAGAGAGAGAGAGAGAAAAGTTGACAAAAGGTGCACGGAATCCCCAGGAATCCATAAAGTTATTTATCAGCATTATACAAGGAAAAGTGTGTTTGCTTAATAATTGAAAATTCTATCTATAATTATAATATCAATAAATAAAAGCATATTTGACATATTACTCTGAATTGTCCTGAATAAATAAGGGTTTACATAGTTCAAGTTCATTATAAAGATGGACTCTAAATGGGAAGTATAATAAGGAATACTCGCATATTTGGCCGCCTACGGCGCCCATATGTTCATTTTACATAAGTTTCTTAAAATTTGTATCATGGATTTTGTGGAGATAAATAGGTTTTCTAAAATTCAAATGAGTTACAATAATTTTCTGTTATGTACAAACATTCCTCATAAAGTTTTTTTTTTTTTTTTTTTTTGGCCCATGGGCATTCATATATTTCATTTGATTTATCCCGACATCTTACATGTAAAATAGTAATAATGTACAACTCAAACAAAGAAATAAAATTATAACGAAAGAAAGACGTTAATTAGGCATAAAATACGGTAAAAATATAAGTATACAAACAAAAGAATAAGTTAAAACAGTCATTGTCGTATTAAAATTTCTAAATATTTTCTTGCTATGTTTAGTATGGATCCGCGAATCTCTTTCTCTTTTGCTTTGACGGCGTATATACAATATTGGAGCTTAACAATCACTGCATGCTGAAGAAGTTTGTCCTTGGCCGAAAGTGTAAAAAAGTCCTCTCTACCCAAGGAGGTCCCGAACCTCTCCTCTAGTTCCATTTTCAAAGTTTCATAAATGGGATGAAGAATCTTGCACTCGAGTAGAAGATGTACCGTTGTCTCCTTAGCTTCTTGGCAGAATATACATTGAGTGTCACTGCTTAAGATTGAGGAAACTTCAAGGGTCCCGGTGACCACGCGATAAACGAACCATTTTTCCGGAGGGGTCAAGAATGGGTTTTGATAACTTTGGCAAGCTTGTTTATCCTTTATCTTGAGACTTCTTCTTTTTAAAACATTATTTATAAGAGGAAGTGATGAGGAATTCCATATCCGTCTGAGGTCACAGAGTTTAATGGATGCCAATTGTTCCCTAAAGGATTGCGATGGATTAAAGTTGTTGTGGAAAACGAATTCAATTTTTTGCATCTTCTTGATTTTTTTGAATGTCATTGTAGCCAGTAAGTTGTCCTTATGTTGTAGGAGGTCTTTTAGGAAATATGAGGAATTCATCCTCTGTAGAGAAGTGTGAACCTCAATTGTGGATCCCTTGAGAGGAGTATAGTCTCCAAAACTCAATTCCACCAAATAAAAAGTATCTAAAACATTTTTCAGAAGAGGCTTCCAGAAATTTAATTCTGAGAGCTGATTTATTATAAAACGCACGCCGTAGTTTGAATACTGATCGTTAAAACAATCACTTGAAACTGTAAAATTCCAATAGTCTGGTCTTCTAAAACATTTAAGAACCCATTCTGCTAAAAGCGACTTCCAGAAACTCTTTAAGTCCACGGCTCCAAGTCCACCAAAGTTTTTGGGTGTGACAACTCTTTTTATAGAAATGTTCCGTTTTGTCTTTAAGTCCAAAAACTCCATTAAAATGTCATCAAATGATGATGCAATTCCGGAGTCAAATTTGCAAACTCGTAAAAGTCACTTTCGGAACAACATGTGAGTTCCATAACTGAACTCTCTCCCATCTGTGGAACCCTAGGCTTTTGATGTGTTTGACACCCATTTTTATTCGGAGTTGAAAGTCTTCTGTGTTGGAAGCCATAGCGTTATCTCCAATAGTTGTTCCGAGAATTTTAACTTGATGTTTTACTGCAGATTTTAGTATTGATTTTATATATAGGTTTGTGGACAAAAACTCTGATTTATCAACGTTTATATTTAGTCCGGATATATTTTTAAACCATTCTAGGAGACGTTCAATTTCAATTATTGATGCTATTGTAAGAACACGCCCAGCAACAATTATGGCAGAGGTGTCGTCGGCATAAGCGTATAAGGATTCCCCTTTGTTAACTCTTGTTTTCTTCAATATGATGTTCTTGTTCGCTTTCCTGAACAACGGGTCCGTTGAAATTATAAATAAAATAGAGGCTATAGGGTCACCTTGTTTGCATCCTCGTTCTACGTTAAAATAATTAAATCTTTTTTTAGAGCCATAAAATGTACGGGAGTCAGCTAAAAGTGTTGCAACAGCTCGTATCATAAAACTTCCAAATCCTTTATTCTTTAAGGTCCTTATTATATGTAGGTGAGACACTGAATCGAATGCTTTCTCAAAGTCTATGGTCATTATGGTACAGTTAAAACAATTTTCATACGCCGTCTGCAGGTTTGCTGTTATATCTTCCATCCTATGACCTGTCATGAAGCCTCTTTGAGAAAAGTGAATGATTTCGGGAAGAGTCTGTTTTATTCTTTCAGCCACGACTTGTGAAAAGATTTTATAGAGTGTGTTTTGTAAAGTAATCGGTCTTAGATTTTTAACACAGTTTGTGTCTTTTCCTTTTTGGGTATGGTTACAAGGAGACCATCACTTATGTACTGAGGAAAATATCCAACCATCAGAATCCATTCAAAAAGATCTTTGAGGATCGGAGCAAGTTCCACTGCGAAGTGACAATAAATTTCAAAACCGAAACCGGACAGTCCAGGTGCTTTTCCTCGTTTGCTACATTTTTAATCACTTTTATAATTTCTTCTTCAGATAGGTGTCTCTCAGTATCTTTCACTGAAGAAGGTACATCCTCTACAATATTGGCATAAACATTATCTGCAAAATCAGCATTTTTAATTTTACATTTGACACATTTCTGATGAGAAATACAGTAACGGCACTTATATAGATGTTTATAATATTGTATTACCTCAACGGGGTCGTAGTTCATGGATCTCCTGGGGGGCTTTAGCTCTGGAAATTGATGTTTTCTTAGACGTTCGATGGATCTTTTTTTCATTTCACACTTAGTGTCCATATACTTCTTGTTCAGGAGGGATCTTATCGCCAGTTTATTTTCGCCATTAGACCCCGATTTAATAAGATTTATTATATGAGCCTTTCTTTTAATTGCTTTTATGCATGAGTATTTTATAGCAATTCTTTTCCATTCTGATTCCATATTTTTAACTTCCTCTGATACGCTCTCTCCTTGAGAAATCCGGAACCTTGTATTATTAATAACTAGTCTCATCTCATCACAACAGTCTTGTTCTTGCAGAGTGTTTACATTAAATTTCCATATTTTATTTTCCATATTACTTTTACTTGATTTTAAATTAATTAGTATCGAAGAATGGTCAGATATATTTGTTGGGATAACTTTAAAACTTGTAGGAGTATAAACCCCATCATCTTTAAATAGACAAATGTCTAGTCGTGATGAAACTGTCTGTTGTTACGTGTATTCGTAAAAAATGTGTGAGAGTCCTGGCCTAGTAGCTCTGCACAATCGACAAGGTTTTCCTTTTCCATTATCTGACGCATAATTTTTGAAGCCTTGTGGTTCCCTCGTCCCGTTGCCGTAGAGTCTTCCTTCTTAAGACGCAGGTTAAGATCGCCGGTTATTATAGAGGTATTATTGCCCATCAAAGGGCGTAAATCATTATCAAAAAAGCCGGGACTATCCTCATTTGGCCCGTAGGTACCAAATATATCAATGACAGAGTTATGATGACGAATTTGTACATAACATAAATTGCCACTGTCATGAGCTAAAATCAATTTAGGATCAAATACATTTTTTACTAAAATGGCAACACCACGCTTGGAGGTAGGGGAGTTAGACTCAAATATTTGGTAGCATTTAGGAATTCCGTGAAAGCCTTGTATTGAAGTCCTCGTATCTGTCAGAACAATGACATCAGGCCACCCTATAGCTAATAAGTACTTCATAAGCTCTGACTTTCTGAAGTCAGAGATGATCGAGTTGACATTCATTGAAAAGATTGAAAGAGACATATATGTTAATCAAAAATTAGTTTATTCTGAAGACTGGTCTTTATTGCTATTTTGTCTTGATTTTTTCCAACAACAGAGCTTCCAGGAGACTTGGATGGTAGATGTCTATTCGAACTTTTTGAACGAATTCTTTTTTTCTTCGATCCGTCCCTCGGCTCAGTACTTTCCCTGTTATTTGTATTTTTTCTTCCTCTTGTTTGTATGGTCCATTCATTTTCTTCATCCAATTTGTCATCAAGTTTCTTTGTTTTGGAAGAACTCATGTTTATGTTGTGTTGGGTTTTGTCACCATTACGACTTGCCTCCTCCCGCTCAAGGGAAACATTTTGAATATTTTCACTTCCGTTCCCATCAACATTTGCTGAACTTCTATTGATTGATTTATTTAATTCATCCACCCCTCGAATATTTCCTTCGTCAATGGGTTCATTTCTACTGTTCACGGCGTTCTTAGTAGAATCTATATTTTCTTTAGGATCGTTGGCAGTCTTTTCATTAACGGAGTTATTCTCAGTGTTTCTGTCGGACTTTTTACCTTTTTCAGGTGAAGTGATAGTATCATCACTATTAACATTTTTACCGTTAAGGGATAGCATACGTTCTTGAATTTTTTCTTTGAGAATCCTGTCGTAAGCAAAGATTTGAACTTTTTTGGCGTTGCAAGTCATTTTTGTGTGACCTAGACTGAAGCACTGGTAACATTGCTGTCTAGCACCCTCAAACCTTAAGGTAACGAGCTGGCCATTTATTGGAAGAATCTGCGGTATCGCATCCGGATTCGCCTCAATTATAACTTCATAATTAGGGCCCCTCATTTCACTATAGCGTTTCAAGTGAGCAGCTTTTGCCGAGGGTGGGCATTTAGATGGATGGTGGTCGATAATTGAGCCAAACTGGGACAACATCGAGACAATTACTTTTTCATCCCTGAACCTCCCAATGGTGTTCAAGGCAGATATTTTAAGTTTTTTCTTTGACTGACTCAACTTGTCAGATCCCTTGATCCGCATACACACATCAGTCATAACTCCATTCAGAGAAGGAATGGCCTTTTTGTACTCCTTCTTTAGAGAGGCGGTTCTATCTCTCACATCAATAGGCTTAGAAGTGTAAAAACTAGCATGCCCAAAAGAATGTCTCGGATTTGCTCCATACAGCTCTTCTTCAGAAAATCCAAAAAAATTGCAGCATCAAAGACGTCAACAAAGTCAAGGTTATCTTGCCTGAATGTACCTTGACTTTGTTGACGTCTTCGATGCTGGGCCGACTCATCAGTGAGGACAACAACAAATGTATCCCACTTGAAGTCAACATTTAAATTAATTGATTCCGAAGCTGATTTTATCAACTTCTCTCTCCTTGCTGTTATTTTAGCATAACTGCTTTTAAAGTTCCCAGGATCTGGGGGATCCGTGGGTAAAGATATGCCCCTATTCATGAGAAATGAAATTTCATAAAATTCCTCATAAAAAGTTTGACTTTGTACAAAGAATATGTTTTAAGTCACATGAGATACTTATTTCTTTTTTTCTCTCTTTACCTTGAAAATAGGTAGTAAAATCAGAAAAGGTGACTTTTTCTGGTTCATTTCTGGTCCCATCAATTGGCAAATAGTGTTATTAGGTCTGCCTTGACCCAAGGATTCCATAAGTACCTTCAAAGTTCATATCTGACCATAAATGGGGGAGGAGATAGCTTGCGGACATACGGACGGACAGAGATTGGTGAATTATTATATAGATGTCGAAGACTCGTTTTTTTGTTATTTATTTGTAGAAATTAGATGTTATGATATTCTCAGAACCATACAGTGAAATATAATTCTCCCCTCCTTCCATCAAAAACGCAATGTATAACTCCTAAAACCCTTTTTCTACAATAAAACTAAATAAAAACACTATTATTACCAAACACTTTAGTATAAAATTAGTGATATGGTATTTATTTTTATTATTTTTGTTCGAGTTTCAGTTAAATAGTAATTAATTTCTTACGAATAAAAATGTTTTAATTATCAAACACTATAGGATAAAATGAGTAATATATTATTTGTTTTCATTATTTCTTTGTTCGATTTTCAGTTAAGTAGTAATTAATTTCTTACGAATGAAAATGTTTTTATTACTAAACGTTTTAGTACAAAATTAGTGATAGGTATGTTATTTATTTTTATTATTTTTGTTCGATTTTCAGTTAAAAAGTAACTAATTCCCTACGAATGAAAATGCTTTTATTAACAAACACTTTAGAGAAAAATTAGTGATATATTTTTTTAATATTTTTGTTCAATTTTCAGTCAAACAGTAATATATTTCTTACGAATGAAAATGTTTTTATAACTAAATACTTTAGAATAAAACTAGTGATATACTATTTTAATTTTTTTACGAATGAAAATGTTTTTATGAATATATAAATCTAATGTTCTGATGTCTTGATAATCCCATCAATACTTGCTCATTACACAACTATTGGATTCTTGTATGTATACGAATTAGAGCTGATGAAGTTTATTTTCAATTCCAATCGGTTATTAAATCAAATCAAAATCCTATTATATATATATATATATATATATATATATATATATATATATATATATATATATATATACAATCTGAAACCATTTAAGAATCACATTTAATCGCTTCAGTGGCTTTTGTTTAAGTTTATTCAACTTATAGATCTATAGAATAAAATGTGAAGAAAAAAATAAAATAAAGACACTGTCTCACCTTATTTAAAGGATTTTAAGAAAGGACCTGAATATCAGGATGCTAAGGGCAATCTACCTGTTTTTAATATGCGTTTGAAGAACAGACTTCGGTTCGAATTTTTTCAAAAACGACAATATAATTCCAATTCTCTTGATGAGTTGATGAGTTTTTGAGCTGGCTTCGATCATCAGAGTAACATTATCGGCATATAATCATTTTTTCTCTTTTGAAGGAGACATCAAATTCTACGTAAGTATATACATTCTTATTAACGTTCTTGTGAGGTCATGTAACGTAAATATAAATAAAAGAGGAGCTATTGAATATCCGTGTTTGCACCTCCTTTTGAGTAAAATGGGAGTACAATTTAGTCCATTTAACGTCAAAACTGATGAATCATGAAATAATATTGACCTGATGGGATTAAAAAACTGTAGGGAAGAAGTTTTTAATACACTTTAAAACATGATCAAGTCTATCGACTCACAGGTTGTTTATAATCAATTTCAAAACTCTATATTGACCCTTTTATATAAATATTCGACAGTAGTATTTCTTGATATGTCTATTTTGATTTTTTCATTTTGGATTTGCTCCATTAAAATAAATTTTCATCAAAATCATAAGAGTACTTCTAAATCAGTAAACCTAATCCCCTCTGACTGCAATGACGTTGGATGGGATTCGCAACAAAAATGCCAACGAGAACAAGGCGAACGATAAAAATGCATCGCAACAAAAACTTTTAAAGAGCAAGTGAGCCACGGCAAGAAGGCAGCTGTAAAAAGGAAATTGCGAGGAAATTTTTCCATAGGCTAATATTTATACTTTACTAAGCTGAGACACTTTTTATAAGCTTTTCCATCAGTAGCAGATGTTAAAAAATTATATTGAGATATAGGTATGTACAAAGTAGCTTAAAAAATTACCGGTATCTTAATATATTTTATACTATGGCATAAAAACTTTATAGCTTTTTTGATATATTTAGGTAGGCAAACAAATTGATTCAATAATTAGAGTTCGAAATCTGAATAATGGGTGGGGAGGAACTCAGACATTTCTTGAACAAGTTTGTGAGCGGTGTAGTACAAAAAAATTAGGTAACACGTTAATTTAGCGGAAGCGTGCTCGAATCTCAATATTGAGGGCACAGGTTCAGCTCCCAAGAATAGAAGGTCAATTTTGGTCAATCTCAAATTTTAACGCTCTTATTCATATACACACAGATATTACAATTCTATCAAACCGAATAAGCAACAAAAAAGGAGTGCGAGTGTTTATTGGAAGTGTGCTCAACTCTACATGTTGAGGACGCAGGTTCGATTATCGGCAAGGTCAATTTTTATCAACCTTATTAATAAGGTCCTAAGTTCGATTGTGAATTTTCAATGCAAGTATGCTTTGTCATATCCAGTCGGATACTGCAATTCCATCGAACCCAATAGGCAAAAATACATCAAAACATAGGAGGCAAGGGAATATGATAGTTTATATGTCAGAGTTCATGGCAAATGGTGTTGAGGAGAGCACGGGCATAGGAATCTCAAGGAAGAAGGTAACTAGTTCCTTGAGATGTTGGAGCGTTCATTATTGGCTCATTGCAAATATGAAATCTTCATCAAGTTGATGGTTCTTCAAACATAATATATATTTTAATGATCATCAACGAATACAGACTCTCACACTCAATATATTGACCTTTTTTTTTGCCACAAACAATTATACGAATTGACAATACATATTTAAAAATATTAAAAAAACAAAAAGATATAATCACTTTTCTTAAGGAGATAAAGTACCATCAACAAGCTTGATTGTAACACTACATGGTTTTCTGGTACACAAAAAGATGATTTCACGGATTTAATTATGAATTTCAAATTGATTTAAGTATTAAATGAGCCATTAATTTGTTCTGTGATTTCATATTTTACATTTTATTTTGGTTTTTTATTAACTTACTACTTAGAACACTTGTATGACTTCAAACCGAAATATAAAATTATTATCCAAATAGACCACTGTGCTAAGTAATCTTAATTTGAAGAAACCTGGATAATATCCGAAGGCGAAAGACTATTTCCTTATCAAAGGATACTTTATTCAAATTTGATAAATGCACATAAATATTAATATTTTGCATATTTTTCAAGAACAATAGCAAATATACTAAAAATCCTTAATGCCGTCATCGACCTCGTCCGTATGTTGTTCGGTAACCTGAAAAAATCATATTTCGGACATTCAATAAAGTACATTTAATATATATATAAAAAAGAGAGCCTTACTATTTTTATATTTGCATGTCCCGTAGCACAGCTGGATCACAGAACTGTATTTACACCTACCACATTGGCGTAATCGGCTGCAGACCCTCGAAGGAAGAATATCAGTGGAGGAAGGATCTAGAAATTAATTATGGATCAATACAAAGAGATTTTTCTTTCTTTCATAAAATTTAAGTCAAAAAGAAACTTACTGCACTTCTTGCAAGTATATTTACAATATTTTTGCATATAAGTCCCGTGGCATCCGTACTTGGTCGTGTAGGTTCTACAGAGATTGGGATCAACATGATCCTGGCAATGACTCTTGCAGGCCCCACAGGTTCGAGCACACTTGGAACGAACGCTGCTACTGCTGCGACAGTGATGTCTCTTGGAACTACAACCACTTATATCGTCCTTACATTCTAGAGTATGAAAGGAATAAATGATTTTGATAAAGGAGGCAGATTACAATTGACACCTACCACAAACACGACATGTTCGAGGGCACTTGGTCCTAACTTTTTGATAGGAGCAATGGCCAATATACTTGCTGCAAATCGATCGTATATCCGCACATCCTTGTATAAAATAGAAATAGACATTAAATAAATATCATAGCAAAGAAACAGAAAGCTGTTAACAGCGAGTTTTGGAATCTACTAATGATTAAAACAACCAAACACACCTCCTCAGTTTATGTACGGTATTTGGCAAAAGTATAAAATGAATTATTAACCAATTACATCATATTTATTACATAAATTAAAACTATAGCTTTTCAAGGTAAACTAAATTCCGTCATAAGATTTATCTTTTTTTGATGGACTTAAATCAACAGCCTGCTTACTCATATTTAATAGCACCTTATAGCAAAAGCTAAATTTCAATTACCACATATGCTTTCTCGTTTTGGGGCTCTCAAACAAAAAGTTAAAGAAACACTTGGCTAAAGCATACTAAACTTTGGGTGAATTTTAGCTCGTATTCTTAGTAGGAAATAAAAATTTATTTTCAGAACTTATGACCTTCCCCATTAGATATTTTCTAAGGCGAGCACAACAGAACATGTGTAGGATCATTCGAATTACATATAAAATATAATGGAGTTTCCTACTACTTATGCATTGTTTTAATTACATCTCTAACCAAAGTAAATGGTTGCTATCCAACGACTAAAATTAGTTATTATAAATCTTGATTTTAAATTTCAAAAGTGTGTCATTGACTGATGGATGGATTCTTACCACAAACTCCACATGTCTTGCGACATCGCAGATAGTTCTTAGGGCATTGATTCACATCACAGTGAGATTGATCATCCCGACAGGACGACACAGTTGGAGGAGCGGGCTTATTCGTCACAGGACCTAAAAATCCGAGGACGTAAAATGAATGAGCTAGTAATTAAGTGTCTCTACTTCTCTGGATATACCTCTGCCGCAAAGTCCACAGGTCTTTCGACAATACTCCCTGACATAACTATCTGAGCACTTCCCTGAGCTCTTAAATTTGTAGCAAGCATCATGGGTCTGAATGTCTTCGCATGCGGGCTCTAAATCAAAAAATGAAGAAAAGGAGGTGAATGTTTTTATCTCAATATTTGTTAATGAACTCACTGCACTTCTTGCAAGTGTATTTGCAATACTTGTCTAAGAAATATACACTGCAGCCGTAGCATTTCTTAAAGTATTTGCAGTATCTTGAGTCGATGTTGTCTTTGCAAGACTGCTTGCATGTTTTACAAGTAAATGCACAACTATTTCTAACATGAGGATCGTGGCAATGATGTCTCTTTGACTCGCAGTCCGCTCTTTCGTCACGACATCCTATGGTGTAGTATAAAACATAACAAAGTCGAATATTATGAAAATATGAATGGAATTAATCGACACAAACCACAAACTAGGCATGTTTGCCGGCACTGAGATCGGAATTTGCTATTTGTACAATGGCTTATGTGATGTTGACAATCAGATCTTGAGTCATGGCATCCTGAAATTAAAAACAAAATGGTTATTATGAAAGAACTAGACGAGTTCCTAAATAAAGCAGAGATTAAAATGAAACAAAGATGTACTTGGAGATATTTCAAATAAGACCTTATATCAAGTCGAGGAAAACAAGATGGGTTACAAATTCTAGCTTTCATTTGGAAAGAACTTTTGCATTAAGAATAAAATATTTTTGGCTAAAGAAGAATTTCAAAATAAAACTTTGATGTTCAATTATGTAACATCCCATGATTTTCTTTTAACTTTTACAGAATGTTATTGGTACATAGTGCTGCTTAGAAAGCTTATGATACTGAAATATAAAGCATGCCCATCAAGTCTTTACGTGATGAAATAGCATGATTAAGCATTTAATTGTGGTGAACTCATATACACACATAAATGACAACCTTTTTTCTTTATAATTGCATTTCAAAAGCTTTTGTCGGAATAAAAAATATTTTTCTATGATGAAACTTTTCAAGGGTTGTATTGAGGTTTTTTTTAATTTAGTGGCTTACCATTTTATAGGTAGATTTATATCAAAAAGTCAATTAACATAAATGATTTTTTCTACTCACCACAAACACCACATGTCTTGGGACAATATTTATAATTCTGGTTGACGGGACAGCGTCTAGCATTGCATCCCGATCTAAAATCCCTGCATTCTGGTCCTAGGGTTGTCTGAGGCTGTGTAGTGGTTCTTCTGGTCGTAGTGGTTGTAGCGATGGCTTTGTTTGTTGATAAAAAGGTTGTTTTAATTTATAGAAATGTTATTTATTTAAAATTATTATATAAGTATTCAAATTGCAAAATGGTGAGGACTATTTTCAATATTTATGACATGAGCATCAATCTTCTGTCCTTGGTGTCGGACGATATATTTTAAGAAGCTACACCATCAAATAAAGCAGTTTTATTGGTTGAATGAATATATTTAGTTTACATTCAAAAAAATGATATAATATTTTAGGAAACTTTATTTAACATCAATCATCATCAAAATCATAAAAAGTTTATTATTTAGAACTCGTAATTTCAAAAAGTTTTATTTTTTACAAAAGTAAAAACCTACGTATTGTATTTACATATTTGTAGTTCCGTCATCTGTATTTTGTCTATAGCTTGATTAATAATTTTCTCTAATAAAATCAACCATAAAGAAAAGGTCTAAAATTATTTAGAATATTATACATATGTTTTTTATGAACATACAATTCATTGAATTGAAATACTCTTCCTATACAAAACCTAAATTCCTTTTTTATTTACTTTACTCATGCTCTTATTTATTTATTCCATAATCCCAATCAACTTACAGCATTTTCCACACGTTTGTCTGCAAAAGTTGGCAACATACTCATCATGGCATTGACCTTGGCTTTTGAATTTGTGGCATTCATGGTGACTGAGGTGATCCCTACATTCTTCTATAAAAACATCACGTCAGTTTGTACTTGTTTTAGAGTTTATCGTATTCTTACTGCAGTTGGAACAAGTGCGAGCACAAAAGGCCTGAGCATAGAGACTATGACATTGTCCTTGAAGCTTGAATGTTTCACATTGAAAAGAGGAAAGAAGATCAATACATTGAGGGTTACATTGACCACAGGTCTTCCGACACTGGCCTTGACCCTTTGTAGAATGGCAGTCATACTGAGTGCATCCCTGTTTTAGATCCATGCAGGCTAGAAAAAGAATGAATATATACATAATTATTTTGTATATATTTAAAGGCGTGTAATTTTACCACATGTTTTGCAGGTCACTGGGCATTCACGTCGATAGTCACTACTCAAGCAATGACTTACATCATGGCCACAAGAGTCTTTCCAGTTACGGCACTCTGGAATAGTAATTATGAGTAATAGTCAACTTATATGCATAGAAAAAAACCAAATTTTTGATCATTCTACGTGACCTTTCAATTATAGTCTGTCATACATATTGAATGATAGTTACAATATGCATGGGTATCTACGAATGCCAATTTAATTGTGTAAAATAAATAAATATATAATGTAAAATAAGTACTTTGACAAATAAACAAAAATAAAATAAAGAGACAATCAAAAATGATGATTATTGATGGTTTCTTAAGGAGTTTGTTTTTAAATAAAGATAAATTTTTGTTTACTTATTTACTTATAAATACTAATTACAATACAATATTTTTGGTTCTACAAGTGTAAAGCTTAAAACAATTTCTTAAGTAGGCTATAGCTAGATGATAAATTAACTCTCCTTGCTTATAAGGACATTAAAAGGTAGTTATTAATAAAAAGTTTGCGGAGGTAATAATTAAAAATGATTAAACAGGTTGGATGTCAATTCATCTACTGTATTAAATATCTACATTGATAAAATTCCAATATTTTGCATTCATTTATTTACTTGATAAATATTTTAAAGTAATTATAAGAATACAATTTGTATTATTAATTATATGTATGTTGTATTAAGTATTTAAAAATAATTAACAAAGAAAAATATGCACTTTTTAACGATAACCCATGATATATATTTTATTTTTTGAAACTATTCTTACCACATAGTTGGCATGTTGCTGGGCAGTTTATTTGCACATCCTTGGAATGGCAGTTCCGAACACTACAGTGTATTCCCGGCTTGTCCCTGCATGAGGATCCGCAGAGACCACAGGTGGATCTGCACCTTTGTTGAACATAAGAGCAATGACCACATAAATGTTTCAAGGACCCACAATCCTGGGTGCTAAATGCATCTTCACAAGCAAGCTCTATCGAAAAACGTTTGTTTTAATGAGATGTTAACATTCATTTAGAACTGAGCGGTTTGAAAGAAAGAGCAAACCTTCAAACAAAATTGAAATCAAAAAGGGGCTTTAGGGTTGATTTGGATATTTAATAAGTGTTTTTAAAGTTTATTATATCCATTACGGGTTTATATATACATATATATATCAGGAAACGACCGGGACACCTTTTTTCGCCGGGACCCGGGCCGGGACTTAAATTTTTGAAGCCAGGCCGGGCCAAAACCGGGCCGGGACTTATTATAAATTTTCGTTCCTTCTACATTCTGAAGTGGCGACTTTTTTTAGAAAATAATTTCCCAAATAAGTGTCGACGTTTTGTTTTAGAAAATAATTATTTTTTTAAAAGTGATAACGGTTTTTTTAGAAAAGAATTTCAGAAAAAAAGAGATGACGTTTTTTTAGAAAATAATCTCCAAAAAAAGTGACGACGTTTTTTTAGAAAAGAATCTCCAAAAAGAGTGACGACGTTTTTTTTAGAAAAGAGTATTTAGAAAAATTCCTTTTTTCAATGAGAAATGAAAAATATTGATGTCCTGGCCGGTATATATAAAAAACTGGGACACCGGGCCGGGTACCCGGTCGTTTCCTATATATTATTATATATATATATATACATTCATAGGGAGCTCTATTAAAATAAGTTCTTCAAAAGACGGTTGAGAACACTACTTAGAAACTGGTAAAAATTAATTTGAAGCCGCAAACTCTTGTTTCAAAGGATACAATTGATCAAATCAATTGTAAACCAAGCATAAACATGCTTTTCAACAATTATTTTTCAAATGAGCTCTCTAATTCACGATTTGGTGCCAGAATAGTCGATAACGGTAGGTAGGATAATGAAATATAGCTTCTACATAGTTTCACGACCGGCTGATACCGGATTAAGTTCCGGTGATGTGCATTAAATCTAGGAGCTAAACTCTGTTACCAATCATAATCAACTCACGGCAGGTTCCACAGGTCAGCGGGCACATTTTCTGCAAGTATGCATTGTTGTCACAGGAGTATTGCTGTTTGTAGCCCTTGCAGATTTCGTCCGGCAGGAGATCCATACAGTGGCTGCCTAGGGAGTTAGATTGCGCTGGTTTTTTGATGTTATGGATAAGCAATTAAATCGTACTTACTGCAGGAACTGCAAGTTTTCCCGCATACAGCCTTTATGGTTGGCTCATGGCAGACATTTTGATACTTGTAGCAATGCTGGTCATAATCGCTACAGGCTATTTTTAAAAGAAAAATGATTTTAATTATTTAACTTTTACGAAAAAGTACCAAAATATAAGTATAATTTAAGATAATATTTTTATTTTTTTATTTTGGTTCTTGTTTTTGGTAGTCAGAAAATCTGGGTCCAAATAATTGAGCCCCCCAAAAAATAATTTAAAAGATCAACTGTTTGTTACATCAGTACATTAAGAAAAAAATGTGTAATTCATACTGGTGACTTGACTACTTCATGATTACTATTTTTCCAAAAATTATCTATAGTTGCTTCAAAAATGGCAGTGTCTTTAGTCTCTTCAATAGGTTTTTTATCTTACCGCACATCAAACATGTCCGAGGGCATTTACTTCTATAATGTTCATCTCCACAACCACCTACACCCTGGTGACAAGCATTTGGATCGTCCACGCAACCTTTTAATCGAAAATATGGATTCACGTTAATATCCTATTTTATATAGAAAGAGTAAAGATAATGATTTACCACATTGTCCACAGGTCTTGGGACATTTAGAGTAAGTATCCTGTAGTGCGCAGCCTTGTTTGGAGCATTGCCCGAAATGTGGATCATCTTGGCAAACAGGACCATCATCTACAAATCAAGAGTTAAAATATGAGTTTATTGAAAAACTGATTGACATGTAAGCAATCCATTAAATATAAATCCAACTAGAGGCATATATACACTCAGAGAGTGTGTACCTCCGCCGATTCCCACAACATTCCAATTCAAACATTCTCCCTTTCACACGCCCGATTTTCTATCTCTAATCATTGTTTCCTCTCTGTTAGCTCATTTTGCATATTAAAAAAGCACTCAGAGACGGGAAGAGGAAGAAGTTTAAGCTACGTCACTGGGTTAACATAGTCCTGAGCTGATAAATGAATAATAATACGTCAATGAATATTTTTTTAGCGTTTGTTCTTTCCTACTCCCTGAATAGAGACCCCATTTCATTTAGTATTTTGTCCATTTTGCATATTAAAAAAGCACTTAGAGATGCCAAAATTTAATCACTTGTTCCTTTTGGCGTTTCCAACAACTCCACAAAGTTTCATTCGAATCTGTTCAGTACTTTTTGAGTTATCCGGCTGACAAACAAACAAACCAACAAACGCCAGTGAAAACAATACCTCCTTCGGCGGAGGTAATCATATAATACCTTACCATTAATATGGTTTTACTGGGACAATGAAAAAATAAAACTACGAACAATAGATATATAAAAACATTTTACTTTATATCCCAAAAAAAACTTATTTTTCCATACATTTGTAAATCCTGAGAGCTTGTGTCCGTCGGTAACAAATTGAAACATTGAATTATCGTTTGATTTTTTTTTAATATGTATCAACAAGCGTTGAATATATGTTTATATAAGTTCTTAATCAAAGGCTTTTAATCAAATTCCAATTAAAGTTTGATATACCGATAGAAAATTGTCTTGAAAAACTTAGATAGAACGTATTATTTCACTGCCAACGAACGGATATAAGTCGAAATTCTGAAAAAATCAATACAAATTAATATCTTTAAATTTGAATGATTAATTCTGGAAGAGTTAATTTAATATTTAATACGCTTTAAATTACAATAAATAATGTTAAGATGTGATGCACAGTTATATAAAATAACTCAATGGATCCCTGCATACAAAAAACTATTTGACACCAAAAGCCAAAAACATTTGGCTGAACTACTTTTTGTTTTATCCAAGATGACACATAATTTTAAGTTTTCTCATAATGTGAAACAATTTGACCCGTGTTTCGCTAAAAGTTCCATATGATACCTCAAAATATATAGATAGAAAACATTGATTACCTAACTGATATAACAAAGTTTCTATTTTATTTGAAAACATTGTAAACTTATGAATATCATTTTATTATTATTATTATTGTGGAATCAAATATATTCAAATCAAATAAATAATCTAAATTGTAGACAAAAATATTGAAAACCTATTTTATCTTATTCTAAGAAATAATTCGATAGAATAAGGTTATAACAGAAAATATACATAAGAAAAACTTACCACAAAGCCTGCATGTATCTCGACAAAAGCTCTTGACATACGAATTACTATCACACAGATTGTAGTCCTTGAATCCCACACAGAACCTGGTTTCTAGTATGTCTTCACATTGTGGCTCTAAAATGTCAATAGAAATATGGTAAGGCACTAACCATAAAATCCATAATTTATATAAATAATATTTTAGGACATTTTAAATATATTTTTCTATGATAACATTGATTTTTATATTAATCTTTATGTACTAAGGGAGTGCGATAGCTCAGTGCGTTAAGGCGTGTTCTACTCTCTATTGGTGGGGGCGCAGGTTCGAATTTAGTCAATCTCTTTAATAAGATCCACAGTTCGATGAACTAATTTAATGCTTATTTATATCCACACAATTGTATCGAACCAAATTGTCAACAAAAAATCTATATTTTAAATATGTTTAAAAGAAAGCAAAAATATTATGTAATATATATTACTTTTAAAATAAAGATAATTTGGTTATATACTTACTGCAGGCCTTGCAAGTCACCTTGCAGTTGTCTTGAAGATATTGTTAGAGTGGCAGGAGTGACTCTGAGTTAGCATTTTGCATTTTTCTTCGCCCAGTTTGTCCACACATTTATTTGCTGAAAGAATAAATAGGCGTTATAATGTTTTATACGTGGAAAGTGTTCATAAAATTAATTTTGTAATAAAAATAGAATATGAAAATACAACTTGTTTGGGAAATAATACTAAATATATGGTTAAAAAAAGTTTTTATAAAGCTTCAGAAAGAGAATGTGATTTTGGTGTATAGAATAAGATTTTGAAGAAAAATTAAAAATATAAAATGTCGAAGTCGTCAGTGAAAGAGCTTAAAAAACTTTTCATGGTGAATGATATTAGGTAGGCCAGTAATACTAAATGTATGCAAAAAAAGTTACACTTATTAGTAATCTGGGCTATATTTATTTATGTATGCACGAAAAACATAAAAGAGAGTCTCCGTTCTTTCAATAATAAGAAATTTTTATAAAGTTTAATAAAAATATTGAAGAAGGTTCCCTTTAAAATAAAAAAATTAAAGGATATGACAAAATCTAAAGCGTTAAAGTCAAGTAGCGCATGCAAGGAAAAAGTAAACAAAATAAAATGGCCAAAATTTGGTTATTCTTTAACGTTACATGTCGCTAGTCCATGTAATTACGTCAAAATCCTATTTAAAACTGGTCTAAAGGGATTAAGTTTGATAATTTGAAATATATCAAATACTACAACATTGTGCGAGATTTAATTCCTTTTTTCAAGATAAAAAACGTCACCAAATATAAATAATAAAAGGACTTTGTTATTATTTTCAAAGAGCTCTAGCATCAAAGCAGCGCCCTTCTTACGGACTAAAGAAGAACTAAAATTTTGGCCAATTCCTTTTGGGAAAAAAGAAGAATTTTATGTTATGCATGCGCTACTTTACTTTAACGCTTTAACAAAATCGTATTGCAAACACATAGGCTTAGAGATATAAGCGACTCATAATAATTATTTTTTATGATCATAGTTTTTGATGTAATTATCAATGAATAAGGTATAAAAGAAGTATATTACTTTAAAACTATAGAATCTACTAATACACTGTATTATAGTTCTCCATAAATACATTGTATTGAAAAAAGTATGCAATTCTTAATATCATAAAGTTATAACCATGAAAAATTGTCGACATTGAACTATTTAAAAATATTATTATTATATACACATGTAGGTATATTTCTATGAAGCTACCGAGTAAAACATGTAAATGATTTTAACTGAAATGTATGTTATAATGTGTTTGTCAAAACATTCTGTTGGAGCTCATTATATAGGAAGAATTTCACAACTTACTGCATAGTCCACACGTTTTTCGACAGTCATTTCGCAAGTACTCCTGATCACAATGGCTGGGATCATTATTACAGTACGAAGAGGCATCCTCGCAGGCTGTAATAATAATATTATGATACACCTATATTATTATTGAAGCAAGTGGGTGCTTTGATAAAGCATTACTTGGGCAAGCATGGCAAGTGTTGGGACAGTTTTCGTAGGTATCGTTCTCCAGGCATTTAGAAGGATCGCAATGATAGTGCTCCTTGTCCACACATTCACCTAACAAAGCAAAAATATAAAACATATTATATGTAGTATATATGTGATTATATAACAAAAAATAATATATATGTTTAAGAAATATGCTCAAACGATATTATCGTTTAAAAAAAGTCTGATGTTCCAGTGATCAAGTTCAAAATGTAACTAAAAAGAGTCGCTTTCATCAATAGCTTTTCGATTGCTTTGTTATGCATATATTATCACCATAATCAGAACGAGGGTCGCATTTTTGAATGCTAAAAAGCATGTGGAATGCCCTAAATTTATTCTTCATGCATTTCCATTTGCATAAAGGTTGGGTGACATACAATATTAAAGACTCGTGGATTGAATGCTATGGTTAGTCTTGATTATATTGATAAATTGAACCCTTGGTTTTATATGCTGCTTCCATTTTGAGGCTGTCATTTCTAAGCACTTGAGGTAAGTCTCAAAAACTCCAATACCTTTGAGGAATCCAAAAACAGATTCCAGCAATGTGCAAGACAAAAATTATACTTATTTTGCTACTCTTTGTAGCAGCAGTTGACTACTTAGTTCGAATGACAATGAAAAAATATAAAGGTTTTGGTATATACATCAAGGGCTCTAAGCATATAATAGACCTTTATGCAGACGATGTGACTCTTATGATAGAAGGACACTCTGAACTTCAACTAACTAAGAGAGTGGAGATAGTTCTGATTTTTTTTTGCAAATTACGAGAAATATCAGGCCTTGCAATCAATAAATCCAAAACAACGATATTACCACTAGGTAAATGGAACCCTCGAACAAGTACAATTGCCTCCTGCCAAATTAAAAATCAATTGGACATTCTTGGAGTTACTTGGAATGGTAAAGGAATCGACGAGAAGAGCTGGAAGAGTGTGTTTTCAGTAATCCCTTATAATATAACGAAATGGAGGAGTTTCAACGTTCAGAGAAGAATCGACTTGTATAATTTAAAGGTAGTCCCTCTTTTATTATACAAGGCTTATTATACTTATTTTGCTATATTCGTATGATGTCAGTTAATGGAAGAAAGTTGATTTGTTGCTACTCCCTCCTCCTAATAAATCCCCTTCAAGTAAACTTTTCATATAGTTTTTGAACAGATATGAATATCACATATATTTCCCCTATGATTAATATAGTTCATATTTTAATATACTTACTTTTTGAATTAAAAAAGTAACTACATATATATATATATATAGTATCATAATGAAATTTAAAAAGATGAATGAGAATGACAAATCTATTGTTAATTTCTTTCATTTTTCAAAAGAGCTCAAAAATGATTAATTTCTTATTCAATTTCTTATGGTAATTTGCGTCATAATAACAATAATTAAGTTTAAACTTTGACAAAAAACGAAAGAAAGACTTGATTTCAATTCAAATGATTTCAAAGAAGGATTTAACCCTTTTTTCTCTCAATGGGATCAAATTACACAAAAATAAATATGTTTGTAATATTATTTATCTAATATACGAGTAATATTATATTAGGCGTTTGAATAACGCTTTAGATCCATAGTAGATTATTAAAAGGTTCTCTTACAATATTCAAATTTTGTGTAAAAGAGATTGAATTGGGTCCTATTATTATGAAGCTAATAGTTTAGAGTATGAAATTAAATTAAAATACTGCAGGAAAGGGACTTTGGAAAAAAAGAATATGATAATTTCCTGCTATTAATATTTTCATATCTCATGTAAAGTATTATCTATTTAATTAATATTAACTTGTACTATTTTAGCTCTATGTTATATTTTACTATATATTTTTGGTATAAAGATCCATGTTTCTTTAACTTTTTTCATATCTACGTAGACTTCTTTTACATAGTTCGTAGCCTAAAAATACCATTCGATTCGGCATTTACTGGACCATTAATCTGAATAGTATTAAGGTGAAAAACATTGTTATACAAATTTCAAACATCGCCAAAGCTAAAATTATATATTTGCTTCTCAAGGATTGATTAATAGGAGTCAGGATTGGTTTGTCACAGAGTTCTATAGGCTCCAATATATTTGTTCGATGACAATTATGAATTTTATTATCTACATAAATAACAAGAATTGTTTGAATTTGCAAATTCTCAATTATATTTATATCAGACATTTAATTTTTTGTTCATTAACGTCTCTAGAAAGACGGATGAAGTAAATTTGACGGTTTTTTCGACTTTAGAAATAATAGCTTAAATGTCAGTAATCCGATTTTGCTTCAAATTTTATGAATTTTAATTATTTACAAAATAAAGGTTTTTATCATATATCAAATAATTAATTAATTACTAGTCATAAAATTTGAAACATATCGGATCACTAACATTTAAGTTATAAGTTTTTATCCAGATACCTATAATTGGCTACTTTCTAAAAGCAGAAGGAGTAAGCAACATGATTAAAGTGGTTGTGTGTTCTAGGGAATGGACTAAAGCATTCTTTAATTCGCTTCCGCCTGAGTTAAATACTGGACCTCAATACATATACCCTCTTGAAAAAAAGAGAATGCGACTGAAATGGTTGAGCAACTCATAGTCCAGCTTATTCATATATTCACGGATGCAATTTCCTCGAACAAAAGAGGCTAAAATATTACTTTATATTAATCAGTATTTCAAAACATTAAAATCAATCAAAGAGGGAGCTCGATAGCCGTGCGTGTTAAGGCGTGTCCAACTCTCAATGTTGGGGGCGCAGGTTCGAATCCCGAGAGGGGATGGTCATTTTTGGTCTACCTCATTGATAAGATCCTAGGTTCGATAGACTAATTATAATGCTATAATGCTTATTTATATCCAATCGGATGCAATTCTATCAAACCATATAGGCTAAAAAATATATATATATATATTACTTTATATTATAAATATAACATTTCGATTGCAAGGAAGAGTTTATAACAACGGTTAATCTATGTGCGATGTAATAAACATCAGCTCTAAGAAATTAGAACTCTTTTGACACATATGTCGCTTTAAACTACAATAAAGAGTAGTGACAATGGGAGTTATTGAGTGTATACAAAAGGAATCAGAGCACGTTTGTTTACAAGGGAGCGGGAAGGATCAAGGGGTGGTGCATGTCCCTTCCCCCTCTTTCATCCACAATGCCACGCAAAATACCCCCCCCCCCCCTCTCTTGAATAAAGCCCATTTTTCACATATTGAAAGGAACAGTGAACAAGCCAAAAGAGTCTATAAATCAAAAAGGAGTTTAGAGAGAGAGAGAGTCGTCCCCAATAGTCGACTCAAGGAACGAGCCAATTGACAAATAGCAACGGCTTGATTAAGAAGAACCCCTTTTACAGCTATAATAACGGCTACGACAAAAGCAAGATAGGATATAAATCAGAGTAATCAAAGTGACTAACAAACCCGAAGCAATCACCACAAACAAATAAATCATCACAATCATTGTAGGGATTGACTCATCTAAGAAAAGGAATGCTGTAATATTCCCCCCTTTGATATGTGTCTTATTGGCTCTTAACGAATGGAGCTACCATATAACCGTTCGTTATTAGAGAGATATATAAGACAGCTTGGATTAATAGTAGTAGTAGCCATCCCCAATTTAAATGATTGGTTTTTATCTATTATAATTCCTGGTCTTCTTTATCAAATAAAATATCCACAAAAGCATACTTTGTAGGGAATTATTTTTTAAATATCCCTTTAGAGGATGAAATCCATATTCTTGAAGACCGTTCTGTACAGGTTCACTGCCGTCAATATTAGCTAACATGCCTATTCATATCCAAAAGGATCCTCCGATTCCATTCAGCCCCTAAAGGATAGACGTACAATTATGAATGCGATGACAGAATTCTTACCGAAGCTTTTAACCTTTTTTTATTATTTCCATAATAACTATTTTTTTCACTGACTGGAGACTTTTTGGGTTCTATTCATTTAAAGCAAACAAGGGAATCCAAATCATGCCCTAATTTTGGTCACTACTGTTAAAATATGATAAATTTAAACAATTCCATAAATATAGGTCCAAAGAAAATGTATTTAATAACTATCATAAGCAAACTGATATAAATTTGTATGGTTTAAATTGGGGAATAATAATTCATTTATATATGGAGTACAAATTATAAAATGGCATTATTATATTGTTATATCAATATGGATATAATTATATATCTATTTAGGTATACCTCAATACCCTTAAGCGGTCTCTAAATGGTTACACATATAAACCAATTGATAGTTTATCAATATCCTCGTTTTTATGGCTCTGTATGATTAGCAATTTATTAAATAATTGAGCAATACCATGTTTATTAAAGTTATACTACCGTGTTGGATACATAAACTTTCCACCATAATGCCTTCTGTGTTTGTACGATTATGCATAAATTTAAAAGATTCGCTCCCATTTTTTAGTCTAAGCCTTTAACAGAGAAAGTGGACTTTCAAATATTCTTTCTTAAAAAACCACTTGAATTAAAAGTATTATACCTTTTATAAATGGAAAATATGAGTAATTGTTCACTTGTATCATTTTCAATGAAAATAGTCAAGAATTAAAGAAGAAAAGGAAACATGGCGCAGTAGAAGGGCATCATGCTCGAAGTGCCATCTGGCGGATACCTTATTAAATTTATATATTATATTTATTAGTGAACATCTTTTGATGAAGACAGTATTGAATACTTATAATTAATAAAAAAAGGAAAATACATGAACACCTTCATATACATTTTTTTATTGTCCGATATCTCCTATAGAAGTGGTTTTTTAATTTAAGGTCTTTATTTAAAATTGTATTACATAAAATACAATTATAAAAAGGTAGAATTGAGTAAAAATACATAAATAACATCATAGAAAGTGGTTCTTGGAAGCAGTAAACGGATCTTAGCAGGCACGTAGCATCCCCAAATGCTAGCGAGGCATATGCATTAGGGTCCAAGGGATGAAGGGATCAAGCCACCAGAGAAAAAAAGGAAGGATAAAAAAATACTTTATTTTGTTACTCAATATGAGATTCATGATGACAATTAAAACTCAATGACTGTGTCTCAGTCTCACTGTTTGTCTTTTGTTAATTGGGTATAATATTTCAAACTGGCTCAGTGCAGAGTAAAGCGTTAAAGTAAAGTAGCACATGCAAGGAAAAAGTAAACAAAAAATTAGCCAAAATTTTGGCTAACGTTAGATGTCGCTAGTCTATAAAATTACGTCAATATCCTATTTACAACCGGTTTAAAGGGATAAGTTTGATGATTTGAAATATATCAAATCACTACAACATTTGCGAGATTCCAAATATGAATAATTAAAGGACTTTGTTATTATTTTCAAAGAGCTCTAGCATCAAAGCGCCCCTTACGGACTAAAGAAGAACAACAAATTTTTGGCCAATTCTTTTGGGCAAAAAGGAAGAATTTTATGTTATGCATGACCTACTTACTTTAACGCTTTAGTGCAGAGTGCTCTTTCTTTTTTTTTTGCTCGAGATTTGATATGGCCCGTCCTACATAATTTGCATCGGGACCCGCAGTACCTATCCTACGCCACTGGATATCAGAGGAAGTTGTCGATGGACGTAAAGTGTGATATAATAAGGCACGTCAGGATATTTTGATTGAAAAGAGGGAGGGATGATAAAATCCATGTTATCCTCCCTTTCTCTGTGTCTTTTTCCTCCCTCCCTCAATCTAATATATAAAGGATATCATAGCAAGCAACACCTCATCGGAGCGTGTGCCGGTGGTTTCAATCATGGTGGAATGAGTATTCTTTTTGTTATCCCTCTTCACACGTTTTCATAGAGGAAGAAGGGGGGGGGGGGGGGGGTATTGTTCAACTAACCACTTTTACATAAACACACACAAATTGTCTTACGGATGGAGACAGCGGAGTGTAAAAATCTTGGTTTCCTCCAAAAAAAATGGCTTCCTTATTGTATTTTTACCTCCGCCGAAGGAGGTATTGTTTTCACTGGCGTTGGTTGTTGGTTTGTTTGTTGGTTTGTCAGCAGGATAACTCAAAAAGTACGGAACGGATTTGGATGAAACTTTGTGGAGTTGTTGAAAATGCCAAAAGGAACAAGTGATTAAATTTAGGCATCTCTGAGTGCAGAATTAAGATGCAAAATGAGCTAAATACTAATAAATATTTCAAGTTAGCCTACTCTGCCAATAGATGTCGCTGTGCTGTGAAATCGGGTGCCGGGGAGCGTCTTCCTCTCGGAATTTCCGTCGAGGGGAACCCTCCCCCGTCCCTCTACGCCGCCCCAGTCGTGAAAAATCCGCCTCGGAAGGCTCATAAGGACCCCGTGACGGCGGAGGTTTGCACTCTCTGAGTGTATATATGCCTCTAGTTACTTATGTGATTGAGGAGAGCTAAAAAAAAGTCATTTAAAATATGTTTCTTTGTTTATAGCTCCTAGATTGGACCCACCTCACGGGAACTTAATCCGGTATCAGTCGGTAGTGATACTCTTTAGTAGTTATCTTTATTATTAAATATTAGATCATATATTTTTAAGCATTTAAATGATTTAAATATGAAATCCTCGAGGGATAAACCTTGCTCCCCGATCTCTCCTCCTCAAGTGCCATCATTTTTTGTCGTAATGGCGGACAACCAAAATGAGATGATACGGAGTTTCTTCTTCCTCTTTGCAGAGTCGGCAGATTGGAGTTATGGCCTTTCCCATCTTGATAAGATGCCTGTTAAGGCATTTAAAATATGTATTTAGTTAGTTTTTTTTACATTATTCATTGGAATTCGAAATAACAAGTCCTCACAACTTTTTTTTTAAGTAATAGGAAAATGAACTCTGTCCATCAATGAGTTTGGCTATTGAATTTGCTTTGTCATGCTCAAAGCCTATGTTGCTGAGAAAAATAAGAAATATAAATAAAATACATTGGGGATGGAGTACGAATGTATTTTAAAATGCAATCATTACGATATGCAGTAACTGATTTCAAAACTTTTTTAAATGGTCGGGGAATGGACTCTGTTCCCTCATCAATAAGGCAATTAACAGAGCTGCGACTACCGAATGTAAATCGGTATTTAGAAATGGAAGCGTTGTTACCTGGTGTGAAGAAGTTGAGCTTTGCAAAATAAATAAACAACTCCAGAGCTGAAAGCGCCTTTAATACCGGACAACGTATAACAATAGACAATTAAGGAAATCATTTGTTTGTCATTACCTTCCATTTCCTTCAAAATCCGAGTGCATATATGATTTATATAAAAATTACACGTATTAAGTTCCTAATAATCTCTTAAAAATTCAAACAAATCATGTACTTAATTGTCTTCTGTTATAAATTGTCCGGTACTAAAGTATATGAAGAAGTCACAGAGCAAATACATAAGTAAATTTCTCTTTCTTTCTTATCTACCGCACCGATCGATATTAGGTATTCGGTATATATATAATAAAATCTACCGGATACCAAATTCTAGCTCTGGCAATTAAGCATGCTTGCTCCAAAGTCTATTTTTGAGCGGTATGGGAAAATACAAATAAAGTATATAACAATAGAATTAGAGGAGTATCAAAATATGGATTTTCTCATAAAAATGATTTTGATATTGTTCTTTATTTGTTTTTGTTTTCCATGTAAATTGGAAGAAAACAACACAGACGATTAAAGTTTTTTTATTTTGTAAACGTTTCATAATATATTCAATGCAATATGGAAACAAAAGTTTAATAACATTTATGAATGATCGGAAAATTGATATAGTTTTCCATTAAGTAAAGCTATTAAATATTTATTTTCAAACTCAAGAGCCTACGTGGTGAGTTAATGGAATATAAAAATGTCGGTCACCTCAGCAAAACGGTTTCGCTAACGTTTATACGATATTATGTTCTTATAAATGTGTGCAATTTTAGAAGAGCAATCAAAAGACAGTAAAAGTTAGTATTTCAAATATATATTAATGACAATATGGAATAACTAGTTTCCAAACTTTTTAAGTTATGGAGAAAAGATTAAGGTAATCGAATTTGTCAAACTCCAAGGCTCACATTGGGAGTTGTTTAGAAAAAAACACATTTTAAAGCCGATTTTTTCCATCAGTGATGCTTGCTGATGTTACTCGACATATTGCCTTAATTCTCTGTATCTCTTTCGGCAACAAGGATTCACGTTATCCAATTTTACCTTAAACATAAAGAAATAAAAATATTAAATGTATAAAATAATTCATATTTTTTTAATTAAAATATTTAGATATTATGCTAACCATAAAGTTTATTGGACCTATATAATGTATGCTAACTTTTAAATTTTATCTAAACATTATGAGGCAAAGAAAATGTATAAAACATATATGTATCCATACTATTAACCGACCATTGAAGTACTTGTCCAGATCAGTAATAGTTTGTATAAAAAAATTATGTGTATTTACAATTTCTTTAATTATATATTCTATCGAAGCGAATTTTACCAACAACCCTTGAAATAACAGAGTTTTTATGTGGGCTTTTGAAGATATTTTAGGGAGAGACTTGGGAAGGGCACAATGTCTCAACAGTAAATATGTTTCTTACAATCGGTAAACACCATAGAGATATAAAGTATAGAGAGCTTATTGGACTCGTCAGAGAAATACGTCATTGTGTCAAGAATATAACTGAACGATGTTTCTCTACTTTTGGAGGGAAGAGAAATACGTCATTGTGTTATGTTTATATCTCTATGATCAGCTTACGATGACGTAGTATAAATTACTTTGTTTATAGTGGACACATAGAAACAATAGAACGCTGTTTCTCAGCTATTGAAGGGAATCAGCTCTCTATATCTTTATATCTCTATGGTATACACTCATTTGAAATTCGCGCCTTACATCGCCATCTAGCGAGTTGTTATTAAACTAATTCATTTTGTTTCATTGGTAAATAAATATGTACGTGAATGTATGATTGTGTACTTATTAGATAAATGGATAAGTTGAGGGGAGGGAGGGAGTTAGGGGGGGGGGGGGATCAGAGGAAGGTTTTTTGATGTTGTTTAATCTTGTCTTCTCATATTTTTTCTCTTTCTCCGAGTCCCTCCTCCCTCTTCCTAATCCCTGAATTAAATAGGATTTAAGAGCAAAAGTACATGTATGTTTAGATATAAAGTTATCTAAGGAGTCCATCGAATGCTCTTTTATAGGACTGGTCTCATTGTGCGATGAAGAGGAACGACGACGGCGGCAGGAGCATCAACAACAACAAAACATGATGATACTCGGACCCATAAGAAATCATCAAAATTAATAGATAGATAAGCCTTCCTCCTTCTTGTGGTATCTGTCTTGTGATGCCCAAGATATTCCATTTTTATAGGGGATGAGTATTTTTTTTATTCCGATGTTCAATAATATTATTGACAGGGGGATAGCCATAGAGATATAAAGATATAGAGAGCTGATTCCCTCCATAGCAGAGAAACAGCGTGCTGTTATTTATGTGTGTTCAAAATAAACTAAGTAATTTATACTACGTCATCGTAAGCTGATCATAGAGATTAGTGTTTTTAAGACTGGTATTATAACCTCAACAGCAGTGAATGTAATTATGTTTTATTGCATAATGATTTTATTTATTCTCTCTTCATTTCTTTCAGCCAATCATATAAACAAGAAAAAGGCATACTTTTGTTATCCATAATTATTAATAAATACTTTGGAAAAGATGTAAATAATTAATTTAATTCACCTGCTAAGGAATAATATTTTTTTTAATGGTTAAGATATTTATTTATGAGCTAAAATCCATACAGTGTAAAAATTTAAGAATACAATAGAAAGTAGGAGATAAAAAAACACGATCTTAAGACAGTTACGTTATAAACAAAACATAAATGAACATTATAATTTTAAATTACTGCCTAAAGATAAAACCATAATATAAAATGACTTTTTATAAATTATTTCTTATTCAATATAAACGTTGATGTCGTCTTATTGTCGATTTGATGAGTTTGAGGTATTCGGGAGAATTTGAAAGAATAAACTTTATCAAATCTCCGGCCCATATCCATGACGTCGCAGATATATTTTTTGATTAACGTTCAATCTGTCAATCGTAGTATAAAAAGTAGTTTAAATAATACATTTAGGACCCACAATTGGGAATTACTCAAAGATTTCATATCCAATCCCCGACTATAATCTGTTCAAATTTATAAATTTTGCGTCAAAATAAAGGCTAGGACTTTTTACAGTAGTGTTAATAGAATTAATTTCAAATTAAATATTGTATATTTTGTTATAAAGGGGGAATATGGGAGAGGTTTTAGAAACTTTAATTACGCTATAAATAAATATTCTGGAGGAAAAAAGTCTTCCACAGGTTTTATTTGTGTTTTGTTTACTGGTTTCAGTACTAAAATTTAAGGTAGTGTAATTTTTTTGACTCAGCATTCATGAATTTGATTTTTTTTTGTGTGTGATGAGCAAGTACAAGATTATTTGCATCAGATATTAAACAGAAAAAGGATATATGTATATTTTGGTATATAAATATCAGACTTGTTGACGTTCGCGAAAAATTGTCGTTCGTCGTTCGCCAAAAGTTATTGTTCATCGTTCATCGTTGTTAATTTTAAATTGAATCGTTCGTCGTTCATCGTTCGTTTGTCGTTCACCATTCTGAAAAAAATTGACGACGTTTTTTTAGAAAAAATTTTAAAAAACTAATGACGTTTTTTTAGAAAGGAAATTTGTCCCATGAAAATTAAAAATCTTTTTTTTGGCGCCAAAAACGAACGATAAGAAATTTTTCTTATCGTTCGTCAAAAACGAACGACAACAAATGAACGATAAATCAACAAGTATAATATATATATCAGAAAACGAGCAGGACACTTTTTTTCGCCGGGACCCGGGCCGGGACTTAAATTTTTCAAGCCAGGCCGGGACTTCTTAACGTCCCGACCTGATGATTTTTAGACACCGGGCCGGGACGTTAAAAAACCCGGGTACCTGGTCGTTTCCTGATATATACATATATATATCAGAGCTGCAACTAACCGAATGTAAATCGGTATCCGATACTACCGTCGGTAAATTTCAAATATCGAACCGATTATACGATATTCGAAAGAAAATACCGAATATCGTACCGATTGACAATCGGTACGGTATATTTGAAAGTATGACTTTTGTAGCATTCACTTAGAGACATAAAGATATACAGAGCTTATTCCCTTCAATAGCAGAGAAACATCGTTCAACTGTCGCTTTGCCCAAGCGCCCCCTTGTGTGAAGAACTTGAACTTTGAAAATAAATAAACAACTATAACTTATAGTATTATAGAGCAGATACATAAATATACATTCAATATAAGCTTATGCTATGCATTGAATACTAGAGTACCTGAAAGTGCACTTAATATCGGACAATAAGAGACAGTAACTGAAAAAATCTATAGCCTTCCATTTCCTACAAATCCAAATACATATATACTTTATATAAGATTAGTATGTATTGAATTTCAAATAATCTCTAATAAATTATAACAAATGATGTATTTAATTGTCCTTTGTTATAAACTGTCCGATATGAAATGCATATGAAGAAGTAAGAGCAGATACATAAATAAACTTATCTCTCTTTCTAATCTACCGTACCGAATATCGATCGATACTGTGGATATAATATAAAATCTACCGAATATCGAACCGGCGGTAGATTTTTCTACCGAATCCCAGCTCTGATATATATATATATATATATATATAAATAAGAACAACCCTAATATATATATATATACATATCAGGAAACGACCGGGACACTTTTTTCGCCCGGGCCGGGACTTAAATTTTTCAAGCCAGGCCGGGACTTCAGTATATTTTCGTTCCTTCGTCATTCTGAAAGTGACGACGTTCTTTTAGAAAAGAAATTACCCCCAAAAATGTGACGACGTTTTTTTTAAATAATAATTCCCCCCCAAAAAAGTGGCGACGTTTTTTTTTGAAAACATTTTGTAATATTTTTTAAATATTTTAAACATTCTTAAAGTCCCGGTCTGGTGATTTTTAGACACCGGGCCGGGACGTTCAAAAAACAGCCGGGTACCCGGTCGCTTCCTGATATATATATATATATATATTTATTTATTTATTTATAGAAAAGGAGTGGCATCAATTATAAACGCCTCCTTTCACGTGAGTCTCAAATAGTATAGGAATATATATTTGAGGATCCCTTCATAGTAGCTCTTCGTTTGTGGGTGGGTGGTAGGGAGCCTCATCATGTATTCTAAGTGAATAAGAAAAGAAAAAAGTAACACACACGCAAAATGGTGACGCACTCACAGGACACGAATGTTCACACATATACAACCAAAATCACACGATTTTTTTTCTTCTTCTTCATGGTCATTATTAACATGCAACACGATTGATTCATTATTATTTACCCATGCCCTTTAAGCTGTGTAATTATCCTTGGGAGGCCAGAGTGCATTGAGGATTGCAAATATACTCCTGAAAGGGATTAATTATTTACTTGAACAAAGAAAAAATGTTCATGACTGTATTTGTTCACCGGGTTAGGTCGATTTACTGCTTTAAGTTTTATTTATTTATTTCAGAGATCATTTAATATTTAACCATTTCATTGTTGACTCCTTTAAGCAAAGTTTTAATGATAAAAAGTTATTAATCTAATGAATCTAACTAAATTAAAAACCTTTTACAAACAAAATACAACTCAATATCAAAAATGTGTGTATATAAATATGGTGCTAGAAAAATTATTCGCAGGAAAATTGCCCGCAGGAAAATTACCCACAGAGAAAATTGCCCGCATTTACTATATAAAATGCATCATGCTTCATATAACATTGAAATACCTTCCAGCATTTGGGTTCCAATCCCCTCAATGATTGATAACTGAAGTAAGCAATGATTCTTTAAAGGTTCGGCCTATCTTATTTATCACAAATATGGGTTGCAAACCCACCGCCCATGTGCCCTCGGGTTCCGTCTGTCAAAGCTATGACATATTGTGGTTCCAAACCCACCGCCCTTGGGCCCCAGGGTTCCGTCGATCACAGCTACGACATATTGGGGTTCCAAAGCCACCACCCTTGGGCTCTCGGATTCGGCCAGTCAAAGTAATGACATATTGGGGTTCCAGAGCCACTGCCCATGGGCCTACAGAGATTCCAAACCCACCGGTTCCGCCGATCAACACTCTAACATATTGGGGTTCCAAAACTACGCCCATTGGCCATTGGGTTCTACTAATCAACCAGGCCCGCCCACCCACTGAGTGACGTGGACCCGATTTTTATGAATGTGCCAACTGTGCCCCCCCCCCCATAACAACTGTAGCCCCCCCAGACGGCATGAGCTTGCTGCCGGGCCTGTAATCAACCCTCTTAGATATTGGGGTTCCAAACCACCGCCTTTGGACCCTCGGTTTTCTTACGATCACGACGATATATTTGGGTTCCAAACCCAACAACTATGAGCCCTCCGGTTCCGTCGGCTACAGTTATGATATATTGGGGTTCCAAACCCTGTTTTCAAGTGTCCTTGGGTTTCGCCGGTCACAACTATGATATATTGGGGTTCCGAACCCACCGACCATGGGCCTTTGGATTCGGCCAACCTCAACTATGGCATATTGAGGTTCTGAACCCATCGCCCGCGGTCCTTCGGGATCGTCCAAGCACAACTATGACATATTGGGGTTCCAAACCCACCAAGAATGGACCCTTGTGTTTAGCCGATCATAACTACGACATGTTGGGGTTCCAAACAGGCTTGTGGGTTTTCGTTCGTTCGCCCGTTCAATTTGAAGAAAAAATCGGTTCAGGCGTTCGTCCGTTCAATTTTTTAGCGTTCGTCGAAACAATTTCAAATATTTTAATTTGCTCCTATTTCAAATTTGAGTTAAATACACTGAATCAGACTTGTTGATTTATCTTTCATTTTTAATCGTTCACGAAAGACAACAAATAAACTAATATTGTTCGTCGTTCGTTTAAAAAAATCACAGAGTAACTTAAAGGTTTGTTCTTATTCAATATAACATCATGAACGTCCACAGGTCCTGTTGTTACGACTATTGTTAGTTCATATAAAATCTCCTTTGCCTTTTATAAACAAGGGACCCGGAAGGAGGATGGCGCATTTGAGGGGCATAAACACTTAGTTTCAGCGCAAAATTTATCTGTGAGCAAAATATTATTTAAGACTTTCTATTAATGATAATGTACTGAATATATTGATCCAATATCATATAAAAATATGTACATATATTCAAAATATATATACTTTTGATCCCCTCTTCCAAACTGGACAAACTACTTTCCCCTCTACAACAACTCCCATTTTAAATATTAACGAATACAGTGTAGGCAAATAACCCTAATCTTATTCCACCTTCCCTTTCCACTGTCGCATGCGATTTACCTAATTATAATTTGATATAAAATATCATTAGCCGTTTCCTTTTTCCCACAATTCCCTCCTTCCTCCCCTTGTGCGATATTATATTTTTTTCCTTGTTCGCACATACATAAATTATCACCTTAATTGATGGTTGAGTCGTCGTCCAAAGTGACCCCCACACGTCAAGGTGGAAGGGAGGGAGGGAGGGAGGGAGAATCATCATATGCCCGCAAACGCACACGCCTTGGGCCCCTCGCTATGATGGATCGTACCATAATCATACATTAAGATTATGATTTTGTTCCTACATTGTTATTCACATGGCCTCAATATGTATTCTGTACATACATATAAATCCATACAATTCACCTGAGAAATTGTTATTTAAGAAAAATAAAGGAAGCGACATTATATATATATATATATATAACAGAGCTGGGATTCGGTAGAAAAATCTACCGCCGGTTCGATATTCGGTATATACCTTCTACCGATCGATATCGTATCCGGTAGATTTTATTATATAACTACAGTATCGATCAACATTTGGTACGGTAGATTAGAAAGAGAGATAAGTTTATTTATGTATCTGCTCTTACTTCTTCATATGCATTTAATATCAGACAGTTTATAACAAAGGACAATTAAATACATCATTTGTTATAATTATTAGAGATTATTTGAAACCTAATACATACTAATCTTATATAAATTATATATGTACTTGGATTTTGTAGCAAATTTTTATGTTAACTGTCTCTTATTGTCCGATATTAAATGCACTTTCAGGTACTCTAGTATTCAATGCATAGCATAAGCTTATATTGAATGTATATTATGTATCTGCTTTATAATACTATAAGTTGTAGATGTTTATTTATTTGCGAAGTTCAAGTAAAAAATATAGGGCATTATTTTTATATATCATAGCTGCACTCTACATTTTAAAATTTTAAAGTATTTTCACCTCAAAGAACATAAGAATAGCTTTAAAAAATATATAAATCTGAGGTGAAATTACAAGTATTTAATATCAAGTCAAAGCCGATTGATAAATGTATTGATACGCTATTCAAAAAACATGGTTTTTGATAAATTATATAAGTACGTTAGACATCAAATACCTTCCAGCACGCAAATCGAATTTATTTCAATTACAATATTTAAAAAAGAAAATAAACGTGTTATCATCTTTTTTTATCTCTTCGAAACCCCAGTTTCTATATGTACATATATATATATATATATATATAATTAATTCAAGGAGTGTGACAATCACAAAAAACCCTCATCCCGCCAGATATCAAGTATTTTGTTCCGCTCCTTTATACAAGTCAACACCCCAAGTACACACACTTGAGGGCAAAGAAGAAACACTTAATATCAATTATCCGCCTGTTCATTATCTATGGTTACACCATTGGGTACGTGGGGGGGGGGGGGGGCAGAGGGACAGATGAAGAGGACACTTATTTAACCAGGTGCTCCTTAAAAAACATGAGGGGTTTCTCTTTTTTAAACATATATCTATGTACACCAACAAACCTCCTTTTTTCAATTTTGAGTCGTATTTACTCTTTTCTTCATACTGAAAATATCATCATGAGCTTAATGAAATTCGTCTCGTGGATCATGAAAGATTATATACACACATATATATATATTTAGGTGAGTGTATCTATGTGTACATAATGTAATTGTATTTTTATTCATTTGAAGAATCTGAGCTTTCATTTATGTAGTTAGCGGCTGAATAGTAAAGACACGCCCATCTCCTCTACATTTCATATATTATTATTGAACTAACTTCATGCTTCATTCATATATATATATATGTATTATAAATGGCAAACGACAAGAAAGGATGCTATCAAAGTCCAAAGTCCGTTGAGAGTATTATTATTATTATTATAATTAAGTTGTTTATTGATTTAAAAAATAGTAAAATAATGAAAAATTGATTTTCACAAGGACATTAAACAAGATGTTGCGTATATAAACATAAATAGACTTTTTATTCTAAAATTTCTACTTGAGAGCAAAAGAAGAATTCAACAATGAAACTAAACGTCATGTAAATATAGTTAACATTATAAAACAATCATCGTACTTATTAAAATATATGTCTTAAGTTATGTTAAATAAATTAAGGAATTTTGAAATCCTTTTGTTTAGCTTTTTAAAAGGTCGAAATATCTTTGCAAATCTTAAAATTCAGATATAATGAATGGGCACGAGAAACATGTATATAACAAAACTTTAGGAGTTTATTTTGAAACTTTATTGGCATTAGGGAATACTGCTTTTCGGCTGTTTGATTTTTGTTTTTGATAGTGTGCGCACTTGCTTATTAAGATTCGTAAAGGGTTTTTATTAAAAATTATACAAAATCATTATCATTATAAGTTAATATAATATTTATTTCCATAAATAAAATTAAAAGCTACTAACAATTATAGAAAGAATCTATTTATACGAAGCTTTTCCTCATAGGTATTTGTTAACACATGTTATACTACGCAGCTTTAGATTTCATATCCATGTATAAATACAAGGATTTTATTCATCATAAGAATGCTCCAAATACCGATGGTCAAACACGTGGAGGCAACATATGAAATATGTATTTACATACCCTTATTACGAAGTCAGACCTCACATCTTTTAACTACTTTTAATGACTTTGAACAGGATGTGCAAACTTTTTGACTAGCGGGACACTATGGGCTATAAAA
The DNA here is from genome assembly GCA_013387185.1 of Caligus rogercresseyi. NCBI lineage: Eukaryota > Metazoa > Arthropoda > Copepoda > Siphonostomatoida > Caligidae > Caligus > Caligus rogercresseyi. The sequence continues at coordinate 707,894 of CP045896.1, forward strand.
TTTAAAAAGGGGCCACAAGAGTACATGACTGTCCACTTTCCTTTTCTTTGGTCCGCTCATTTTTTACAGAAGGGCTCAAATGGCAATTAGAAAATTCAAGAGAGAAATAAGAGTAAGGCGCGGCGGCCTAAATGTCAGCGCGCCATCTATTGGTAAAGTGCGGTATTGTAGGTACAAGACGTAATGAATGATTTATGAAGCATTATTATTTTATTACTGGACAAGCTCGACGGGCCGGATTAAATTTTTGAAAGGGCCGTATACGGCCCGCAGGCCTTAGTTTGCCCATGTCTGGCTTAGAATGACACATGTATGATTAAAGTTATAATCTAATCATACTCTCTGATCCTCGTATTACGGGTGACTAAATCTTTTTATGGACATGATTTGATGGAATTGGATCCATGTGTGCACGAACAAGGATGTTACATAGATTTGAAATTATTTTGTTCTCATCATTCCATCGACTAAAGGACTTGCCTACGTTTAAATTGAAAATATTTTTAAAAACACAAGTTTAAATGTGATTGCTAGCATACCATAGTAATCTAATAAACACCAATTGATTTCCAATGTTAAATGATATAACTAACACATCATAACTACTTATATAAACCAAAACGTTGATATTATATATTTTAAGTTCTGTATATTTATAGCCTGCACACATGAGAGACACTTGGGTAAAACCTTATTCCCTGTGACAGGCTTCCTTCAAGTGGAGTTAAACAATTGATAAAATATGGTTCATGCTGTTGTAATATCATGAACGAAATGTTTATTTAGCTCAATTAATACAAATATAATTAATAGCTCGTATTCCTTCCGTATTCAAAATTTCGTATTTGTTTTTTATCATATTTTATTCATTAATAAAAAGATTTTCCCCCATTCTGGATATGTTAGCGATGCTATATCTAAAGCGTTAAAGTAAAGTAGCGCATGCATAACATCAAATTCTTCCTTTTTTCCCGATAGGAATTGGCCATAAATTTAGTTCTTCTTTAGTCCGACTTTGATGCTAGAGCTCTTTGAAAATAATAACAAAGTAGTCCTTTTATTATTTATATTTGGAATCTCGCACAATGTTGTAGTGATTTGATATATTTCAAATCATCAAACTTAACCGGTTTTAAATAGGATTGTGACGTAATGTCATGGACTAGCGACATCTAACGTAAAAGAAAACAACCAAAATTTTGGCCAATTCTTTTTTGTTTACTTTTTCCTTGCATGCGCTACTTTACTTTAAACGCTTTAGTTATATCTATTGGCATTTAATATTGTTTATAGAGATTACAGCTAAAACCAGATATCTTTAGATAAGTAGTTTGAATGAAGTGTGTGAGCTACGAAACAAGTTTCCTTCCAAGTATAAATGCATTGATTATCCGCAGCTATTACCGTTATTTGAAGAAGCAAAAATAAAGGTGAAGTTTTATGCATTAATAGTTTTATCATGTAAATGGCTTTAAGCTAAAATATACAGGGTAAACTTGAATTTCATTGTTTTTTAAATTACAACTGGGACTTGAGTAGTCCATAATTTTATATTACTATACAGATGCATAAAATTAACAATAGCTTCTTATGCTATTAGACACACCGACTTTATGTCTCCACCATTTTATTCAAGGTAATATGACTAAGGAGCTTATTAATATCATCATATATGCTTTTGTATATATATTTTGCTTATATCTTCAGTGGATTATCATTTTGTATGGTTTTTCCTTGCGGGAAAATATACATACATTAGCATTTTCTCCAAATTAACAGCATTATAGAAACTTATTTATTTTCCCATATGGCTCCATGGACTTACATAAGTGAAGATATGAATTAGCGTCTAATTTAGTCCCAATTTAGTATCCATCGAATCTAGGAACTTTTTTATGAGGTACACATCAATATTGACCGTCCCACATATGAGATAAGGCATCTGGTATCCACGGTAAAAAGGGTTCTCTATGCCTCAAGAACGAACGGAACTGGACTCCCTGTGGGTCTCCATCGCCTCGTCGGAAGACATATTGAAACTCTTCATTCGGTCTCTAATGCGTCAAACGAAAACAAGAAAAAATATGAACAAACTATTTCCCCTTCATGTGGACCGAGAAGATCAAGTTGCCACTATTTTATTAACCTTTTAAGTTCCTTTTTGTTTTTATTATCATTACTCTTATTTTTCTCGCATTATTGACGTGTTCTTTTATTTATTTTTTTATCTGTAAAAAAATAACATTTCATCGTTGATAATACTATGTATATTTTCATGTTTTTCATTCCATTTTTATAGCAATGAGACGAAATAAATCATAATTAATAAAAAAAATATTGACCTTCCCCACTCGGGAGGTGAACCACACTCTCAACATAGAGAGTTGAACACGCTAATGAGCTAATTTATTAATAAAATAATGCGTAAAAAAAGTCTTTTAAAAATATGAAATATAAGTGCAAATAATAATAAAAACATAATAAGTTGAACGTTAAAGAGAATTGGTGTTTTACAAAACAGTTCAGAAGAGTTTTTTATTATTGTTATTTTATATTACATTTTATTGATGAGATAAATAGTTAATAAAAAGCATGTATGGCACAAAAAACATAATATTTCAGCAAAGTGAATCTCCAAACAACTAAAGCTCATATTTGGAGAGGGAAAATAATCCGAATGATATGTTTCTTATTAATAAATAATGAGTTTTTAATAAATAAGAACTTTATTGAATATAAGTTAAAGAAACTCATTATTACCTCCGCCGAAGGAGGTATTGTTTTCACTGGCGTTGGTTTGTTGGTTGGTTTGTTTGTCAGCAAGATAACTCAAAAAGTACGGAACGGATTCGGATGAAACTTTGTGGAGTTGTTGGAAATGCCAAAAGAAACAAGTGATTAAATTTTGGGATCTCTGAGTGCCGAATTAAGATGCAAAATGAGCTAAATACTAATAAATATTTCAAGTTAGCCTACTCTGCCAATAGATGTCGTTGTGCTGTGAAATCGGGATCCGGGAGCGTCTTCCTCTCGGAATTTCCGTCGAGGGTAACCCTCCCCCGGCCCTCTACGCCGCCCCAGTCGTGAAAAATCCGCCTCGGAAGGCTCATAAGGACCCCATGACGGCGGAGGTTTGCACTCTCTGAGTGTATATATGCCTCTAGTTTTTAGTTAAAGCAGTAACGAAATGCCAGAATATCAGGGGGGTGGGTAAAAGAAAAAAAACTCCTACAGTATCTACTGAGCTATCGGATCTCTTTTATATCTACATTGGTAGCGTTTTTAGATTATATTGACTCATAGAAATATTGTAGAGATAAAGTCGATTTGAGAAGCAAATGGTAAAAATACTCTGAAACTGTTGACTCCTTCTGTGCTCATATATAGTATAAAAACAAATACGAACTTTAAAAATGTAATGAATAGGAACATTTCATTTTATTAATTGAACAAAAAATGACAAGAAATATACAATTTTAATAACAATTGTTGATCATAACAGATTAAAATAATATTAACAATCCCGCGTACATTCTTTTATCCTTTTGACCCATTCTTTAGCAGAATTCTCTGTTCATTGGTACCTATATGAAAGACTCATAAACAGAAGATTAATTGCCATACTTACCGCAGAACGGATCAAAATATCCTCGACAAAAATACGAAGCAACAACAAATCACAGTCAACATTTGAGCATATTTCAAGTACCCCTCTAATCCTTAGACGAGTGCAAGGTTTTTTATACATACTTTCGCCCCAGGCAGTGACGGCTGATACGCATATCAGGAGAAGAAGGACCTGAATCGGTCTTCCCTTGAGGTTACCAACCATGTTACTAATAGTTGATGGAGCTATGATCATCAGGGAGATTCTTTTTATAGGGACTACGATAAAAGGTAAAGCTGTGCCACTGTTTGCTATGTTGTTATTGTACACAATATAGAAAATATTTGATCTAAATACCTTGGTACATTTGTCAAATAAATAGCCTCCAGTAAGAAGGGAAGTTGTAACTTTAGGCTTTAGGTATGCTTAAGTTTATATAATATAGAAATGTTTGAATACACAATTAATGTACTCATTTAAGAGCGCTGACGTCACAAATTATCCTTGACATGCGAATACTTGACACCAATATTATTGGAGATGTACTTTTCAAATAGATAAAAGTACTGAATCTATAATAGGTCGGATGATAAGTCCCGAGACTAACTAAGAAGAAAACATTTTCTTGACAAAATCCGATTTTATTATTCAGCATAGTTGCCTTCGAGGGCGATACAGTGATTATAGCAATCTTTCAATTCCACTCTTATAGATTGGAAATATTTAGAGTCTGGGATGATGATTTTATTTATAATCTTTCGTTTCATCCGAAAAATAGGCTTCTGTCTCGGCGATTACTCCATCATTCTCCTTAAATTTCTTGCCAGCGAGCATTCTCTTCAGGTCTGCAAACAGGAAATAGTCGCTGGGGGCCAGATCTGGAGAGTACGGTGGATGGGGAAGCAATTCGTAGCCCAATTTATTTAATTTAGCCATTGTTTTCATTGACTTGTGACACGGTGCATTGTCTTGGTCAAACAACACTTTTTTATTCTTCAAATGGGGCCGTTTTTCAACAATTTCATCATTCAAACGCTCCAACAAGGCTATATAATAATTGCTGTTGATTGTTTTCCCCTTTTCAAGATAGTCAATGAATATTATACCGTGTGCATCCCAAAATACAGACGCCATTACCTACCCAGCTGACTGTTGCGTTTTTCCTCGCTTTGGATTCGGTTCATCATATGCAGTCCACTCAGCTGACTGTCGATTGGCGGGAGTGAAGTGATGGAGCCATGTTTCATCCATTGTCACATATCGACTCAAAAATTTGAATTGATTACGATTGAACAGCTTCAAATACTGCTCAAATCATCAATTCGCTGTTGTTTTTGGTCAATTGTGAGCTCTCGCGGCACCCACTTTGCACCTAGCTTTTGCATGTCCAAATATTCATGCACAATATGTCCAACGCGCTCTTTCGATATCTTCAGAGTCCCAGCTATCTGGATCAACTTCTCTTTACGGTCATTTAAAATCATTTTGTGGATTATTTTTATGTTTTCTGGTGTAAACACCTCTTTTGGGCGTCCATTGCGTTTATCATCATTCATGCTCACACGACCACGTTTGAATTCAGCAAACCATCGACATATGATTGCGTTCGATGGAACAGAGTCCGGATAACATTCTTCAAGCCAAGTTTTAGTTTCGACGGTATTTTTCCCATCAAAAAATAATGTTTTATTAACACACGAAATTCGTCTTTTTCCATTTTTTTACAATAACAAAATTAGTTTCACTTAAAACGCGATATCTCACAAACTAGTTGTCAGACAGCTGTTATATTTATGCATGTATGTTTGAAGGTTGGTACTAGCTGACAGTCATATGAAAACAAATCCACTGGCGCCATCTATCTAAATAAATAAACAGCTACAACTTATAGTATTATAGAGCAATAAATATACATTCAATATAAGCTCATGCTATGTATTGAATACTTGAGTACCTGAAAGTGCATTTAATATCGGACAATAAGATCTATAGCCCTCCGTTTTCTACAAAATCCAAGTCAAAATCTACCAAATACCGATATTGATCGGTATTTGGTATATACCGAATATCGAGCCGGTGGTAGATTTTTCTACCGAATCCAGCTCTGATATATATGTATATATATATATATATATATATATATATATATATATATAATCGTTCTCCAGTGACGTCCTTGAGTAGTCACACTGCTACATGTTTGTTTTGTATTGCCCAGCCTTATTATACAGACCTTGTTTCAAACTGCATGTTTTAGGATATTTTAATAGAGCTTTTCGCAAGCTTATCAAAAACATAATAAATTCGGTAAGCAAGCCTCACTTTCTTTTTCTTTTCTACGCCTTAACGTCAGAGGGGGGATCGAATTATCGACAAGATTAATTATTTCCTTGAGTGTGAGGAATTGCTTTATTTTATTGATATTGACATATGGTCGAGCATATCCATAAGAAGGAGAAAATACCCTGAATTGTTCTTAAATATAATATTTCAACTCAAGAGATACGAGAGAGTTACAATTATAGGAATGAAAATCTGGAGCTTGGCCTTGGTGCTTACAGATTCTATGACTGTTTTGGTCGTGAAAAAGAGAGAGAGAAAGAGGAGGAAAGAGAGGGCGGAATAAAAAGTGAGAGAAACTTCTCTCTCTGTCCTTCTATCCCTCTCGTTACCCCTCTTTCTTTTTCACGGCCAAAAACAACAGTCATAGAATCTGTAAGCACCAAGGCTAAGCTCCAGATTTCCATTCCTAACAATGTATTATTTACTCCTTCTTTCTACCAAACAATCCCGTCGCATAAAAAAGCTCCGGTGTGGTATTCTCAATTATAAATTGTCGGTATTGGAGCCCTAAATATTTTAGTTATCTAGACAAGCCAGAGATACTAGAATGTGACAAAAACATTTATCTCCATTTTTTATAATAAAAAATATGGGGTCTCACTCTCTTAAGTTCTTCATCTCGCTGTCTCTCCTCCGACAAAAGAGAGGTAACAAATAGCCCGATATTCATTTCGTTTATTGGAGGCATCGTTTCAATTCATAAATGGTCTCCTTTATGTATGTATATAACCTAGTATTGGGTATATGATTTAAATAGTAAACAAGAAATTTATTATAGCAAAAATCGTCTCGATAAATATCTCATGAGCCGAGTAAATCTCTTTTGTTTGTGGGTTGCCATTTTCTATTGTATATCATGTGGAGAATAAAACGGTTTTATTTATTTAATGACAAATCCATAGAGATAAAAAAATATAGAGTGTTGATTCCCTTCAATAGCAGAGAAACAGCGTTCTGTTGTTTCTGTGTGTTCAAAAGAAACAAAGTAATTTGACCTACGTCATCGTAAGCTGATCATAGAGATAGATTCTATCTCTATGGTCAGTTTACGATGACGTAGTATAAATTACTTTGTTTATTTTGAACACACAGAAACAACACAACGCTATTTCTCTGCTATTGAAGGGAATCAGCTCTCTATATCTTTATATCTCTATGGACAAATCCCTTCGATCAATGAAAGGTTTTGTTGAATTACAGGTTTTGCCATAGATTCCGACTATTTAGTTGGATAATTAAGTTTCTGAATATATTATTATTTGACTTGTATGTAGTGATGCTATGTTACCCCCATTCATTTGTAGCTCATTATCCCTGACATTATTTACCAAGTTTAATTACATTCATTCATTGTCTTCTCGACACACACACAAATGTATCGTTTCTCAAATTTACTCTTTTTATATAATATAATGGAGTGAGAGGAATACATATATGTATGTATATGAAGAGAGTAATAGGAAATTTAGTCGCTCTGCACAAAGTCTACTTAATTTAATGTGAACATTTTTAATTAATCCATTGGGGTTCATTTTCCTTTTCATGTATTATTATACTCGCACACATTAAAAGCCTGGGTAATGCTTAATTACCCTTCAAATAAACTTTGCCTTCTCCCCTCCTTCGACCCTTTACATAAATGGTTATATTCACTAGGTATCAAAATGTATTTCCGTTGTTAGGATATTTATGAAGAGCAAAGCTGGGATCACTCATAATTATTGGATAGATCTCTACTGTCAACGGTAGATTTCTTCTACCATTCATTTTGAATTTGAAAATTTACGAATACATCTACCAATTGTTGTTATTGTTGTATGGTTTTATTTCGGAGCTACTATAACTCAAACCTTCATGGCTACTAAAAATATATATCTTTTATATGAACACATATTACAATAATATATATATATATATGCATTATCATTATAATTAGATTATGCTTAAGGAACTAGATGGATCTGGACATCCCTGCAATTGTCTTTGCCACCCTCCGAGCACTTGATAACGTGCATGCCTCTCTTAATGGCTGTGACAGGTCCCAGGTCTTTGAAATGATTCACAGCAGTGACGCAATTGGTAGACACAGGTTTCTTGAGGCATATTGAAGCACCATGGGTGCGATCATCGAAGCTTTCGAGCTTCCTTTCCAAGGGACCGCTGTCCACGTTCATAGCCTTCCTTGCGGATAGATTGCCTGCTTCACTATGATCTCATTTACGGATGTGACCTGTCAAGAAGGTCGGCAACACATACAACCGATCTACTCTTCAAACTCCAAGTAAGATGCGTGTGAGATCGTTGATGGCAAGTTTGCGCATCTGAGCATGCCTTTGCCATTGTTTTGTTTCAGCAGCAGACAAAACTTTTGCTATTCTAGTCACCCAAGCAGACATCTGAAGTTTACCGATAACTATGGCTCTAGCAATCTCGGTCAGTAGTGACCCTTGCGATACCGTGGTACAGAGCCGGCGAATGACTCTGATTCTTTTCCTAACATCTTGAAGATTTTTTTTATGGTGTGCCCAAATGTCAGGTTCCTGCTGACAGTAACCCTCATACATATTGGTTGTAATACAATAACCACGTTCTAAGTAACTAAACTCTACCGGTTCCATCAATAATAATTCATAGCAGTAGATTTAACAACTACTTTATACCTGCTGTAGATTTATTAGTATTATTATTGACTCTCTGCTTTGATAGATATCATAGGCATCAACCCCATTTTTACGGGCCGTAACCAGAACCTTAGACAAAAGATTTCGGGTGGTTTTGAAGCATTTTGATTTTGTTGTTTCAAAATGTTCCAGAAAAATAGCGGTTTCCGACCAATGTTAATAAATTAAATAATTTTAGCGAAGGGATATTTGTTTGCATATAAAAATATAATGATTTATGGTATGAAATAAATATACAACGGATCTGAAGTGGCTAGCCAAACTACTTTTCTATTGGATGATTTATATGTAAATTGACTTATCCATCAGCTCTGTCTACCATACGTTACTTCAGAACCCTAAGTTATCTATGATTCAACTTTAAATGTTTTTATATTCTGAAGGAATGTTAAAAAAATATTTTAATTATTTAACAGAATACTTTGTGTACAGTTTTTATAGCTTTCAACACTAAATGTTAAGCAATCGTTGAAAGGAAAATTGGATCATCACTGAAGCAATCTTTTGAGAGGTTTAAAAAAGTTTCTTATCTCTAAAAATGCTCTCTAACGTTTATTGTAAAAAGGATTTGAATGCTTAATGGATGAGTTTAACACCCATGACTTTTTTTTTGTTGTTGTTGGATAAGTTGTTGGATTAATGGTTGTCACAATGAGACTGTTTACAACTGTAGTTCTGCAAAGAACCTATTCTCCCGCATAATAAATGACTCAAAGCGAAATCATTCGTGAATGAAATGCTAGTTCATTTGAAATTTGATCCACAATTTCCTTAATGAAAACTTGATGTTCATATAGTTGTATATATATAGTACGAGGGTGAGACCGCCTCCCACCTAAATTGTAATATAAGTCATCAAACACAGTTCCTTGATACTTTCATTTGATATTTATTTCAATTAAAGTAATTGGATGCTGGGGTGTTTCTTATTACACTTTTCAGATACTGGTACTCAAAAGGTTTTTTTATTTTGAAACGTAAATACACCACCAAAATAGGCATATAATAATTTTTTTTATATTTTTTATATTTACCATTTTTCGCCATGTAACTTAATCAAATGTAGAACCAATATATTTATTCAAAGGGTCTCTGAGATGCCATAACTAGTCTATTTAAATATACATTTACGAATTAATTACAAGTATCATAATACTTTTATAATATGTAGCAATGTTGAAATGGAATAAAACATTTTTTAAATGTTTCGCAATCATTTATAAGTTTTGGTACAGTGCCTGAATATTTTAAAGAAGGAATACATTTGATTTGAACATCATTGTGTCATCTTTTAAGAGATTATGAATAGCAATGAAAATAAAAGATGAATTAAAAAAATAGAAAAGCTGTTCGATTTAGTCAACTCAATTGAAAGCTTTGTGTTTATACAAAATATTTAACACCATAACTTCCAAAGGGCCAATATGATCCCCATTTTGGTCTTTGTATCTTAGCTATAGATGTTAAGAGATGCCATATATTTTGTTTTATCACTTTACATCGTAATTGTACTGTCACTACATGCATATAAAATGATAAAATAAAATGTCATTAGAAGTCCTGTATATATATATATATATATATATATATACTTACAAATATCCTTTGATTACAAAAATCAATCACTCATGTCATAATTTGTTAGGATGAAAATCACTTTCTTATAAGAAATCTAATACATCTCATGACCAAACATTTGTTGTATGACAAACGTTGAGTTTTATCATGATATATGTAGTTTTGAATGATGTAAATATACAAATATATTCATGAAAATGAAAAAAATATACTTTAAATTCTATAGAATGTTCAAAAAAGCTTTGTTTTGACAACTTATGAATGAAGGGCAATGTTTGAGAAAAAATAAACGTGATTGCATTTTGAGTGGTGTAACCAAAACATTTATATTCAATAAATATTATGTTTAACCCAGAGATTTGTTGATTCTAGGATTCTGGTGAGATTTTCTCTCAATCGTAAGATTTTTACCATTCATGATTTGAATGTCGACTCTGTTTTAAATGTAGCTAGGTTCCATTTTCCTCTCTCTCTCTCGTGTTGTTAATAATTATTGTCCTGCGATGCCCTTTTTAAATTGAATACTCCTAAAAAATAAATTTGAATGTGCAATGGCAATATAAACACAGTTTATTAATATTCCTTGTATGCCTCCTTCATGGGAACAAAGAATTCTCAGGTCATAATTGATGGATCAAAGTTTAGAGCTCAATTATAAATTCCAGGAAAAGTAATAAAGTTTTTTAAGCCTTGTTATAATTGTGGGAGTTTATATGTTGACATTTTTCCTGCTTTTGTGGACTGCCCTATGTTCAAGTCGGTAAAAAAGTTTGTTGAATGAATATGTTTGAGAGTAAAGAGATTCCTCGCGGTAATTTAAGTATTTTTGTACTTTTTGATGCTTTCAATTAATTTAAAAAATGATCCTCCTATCAAAATGCAATAAATTTTGCTTTATGTAATTTAAGTTTTTAATTGTGAAACAAATTGTGGCGAACTCCTACATAGAGGTCGACAACTTACGCGCGATCATCATTGGGGCAGCGGCACGTTACTCGGCTCTTTCTCTAAGAGTTCCCAACGCAGGATCTTCTTCGTGGGAGTGGGCTGGAGACCTAATTCGTTATGTGCCATCAAGGGCAGCAGAAAATTTATATGTTTAAAGATGATTTTATAAAGTCATTGTCGTTTTTACTGAGGAAATGGGTTTTTTTTTTTCATTTTATCTAAGGTTATAATTTTTGGACAGTAATTTTGCTCTATATTGTTAAAACATGTTTTTATCTAAAGTGCAACTGTCTAAGATATTTTTATTTATTTTATTGCTATCTGTTGAGGTATTATATATAGGTATATATATAATATTTATATTGTATATATATAAACATATATATATATATATAGATAACATAATAAATAATTTTATAACCAAAAAATATTATATTTATCAAAAAGACAAAAAATGTACGAACATCAATATATTTTTCATGTACGTTTTCTTGCCCCATGTATAAAATTTCTAATTAACTGCGAAATATAAAGTCTTCTCTCCATCCTGTCATCAAAGCTTCATATGTAATCTCTTTTTATTTGGTAGTCGTGAATTAAAACCTATTTAGTCCATTGGAATTTTATACTCATTTCGAATTTAGATTGGAAATATTTAGAGTCTAGGGATGATGATTTTAATTATAAAATACAAGTTAATTATATGCTTTTAAATAAGAATATGAGATTCCATTCATCTATAAACAACAACTAAAAACTGGCTCATATATGATAAAATATTTTTTTATAAACATGTAGAAACATGATTAGGGGATTCGGTCCTGTCCATTAAACGATTCTTCAAAATTCCATCATCACAAAACAAAAGGCCATTAATTTAATATAAGAAATGCATGTTGAGGGTGATATGTGACCTCTAATATTTCCTTCATGTTTTTTTGAATATGCAATCCATATAATCAAATCATTTAACTTTAAATAGACATATGAGTGGAACATAAAAATAAAAGCCACTCTACTAGGTGAGCATTCATATTTGATCAGTAGCGATAAATTAAAGAGTGAGGGTTATTTTTTTTTAATTAGTGCTTAATAATTAATTGGATCACGATATATTCATTTTTTAAAGCAGAATCATGATTTTTTGGAAATAATTGGCAAAATAGCAGAACTTTTAGTTATTATATATATGTATATATATATATATATTACTGAATCTTAATTGTAGTAAAATGACACATAGTATTGGAGAACGAACGTCTTAAGAACTGAGCTCAAAACGCAAATATAGTCATGATATCAAAAATGAGTTCAAAAGTAGGCTAAGCCTATCATTGAACGACCTACAAGAGCACAAAATACGACGAATACAAATAATGAAATCAAACTCCTCATAAACCTGTTTTCAATACTTTATCAACTATTAACTCTATATTTATAATTTTCTCTTACGTTCACCATCAATAAGATTCTAAACAAAAGATTGATAAGTGGAATAAATAACGAACATGTATCCCGTGTATCTATATAAGTACTATACATTCCAGCAACATATGTGAACCCCAAAAACAAATTCAAATCATCCTATTCTTTTCATTGTACTCCGAATCCTCTCTTTTATATGTATATATATACAGTTAAATATATATATGAAAACGAACGCTAATATTAATATTCTTCTTATTCTTATTATTTAAAAAATCTCTAAAAAAATGAGTAGCATCACAAAAGGAAATGATTACTATTTTTTATCTTTATTATCATTATCATCCTAAAAGCGAAGTAAAAAAATATAGAGCCTATGATGTTGATTTTCCCTCTTCTTTTTGAATAGAAAAGAGGAAGAAAAAAGAAAATGGTGAAGAGAGGAAGGAAAAAGGGAGACAAAAAGGGGGGGCGCCCCTTTCCAGATGGAGAGGGTTTTTATTATACATATAACTGTGTATTTAAAGGCGTCAGTTACTTCCATGATACATATTATTATTATTTATTAGCGCAAAATTGTATTTTGATTACGCTCATAGTCTCATTACTATTTTTTTCTTCTTCAGAACTATCAATTTTATTGATTTGTAACTGATGAGGCGAAACGGAATCCCTTTACTAGCGCCATCTTTCATATGACTAACAGAAGGCATTCATAATAATAATGATAACGATGATTTGTTGAGCTCTCCCCTTTGGGTGCTGATGATGGAAAAAAGGAAATAATCGTATGTCTCTATAACAAATTTGTAGAGGGTTCATCTTTAATGGAAATAAGATGACTTCTTTTTTATACCTCCAGTCGTTAATTCATTTCTATTGTCAGTTTGACAACGTGATATAATAGATATATATGTACTAATTGAAACCTTTCATTGATAATGACAAAGTGTTATTTTTCGCTTGTTTCCTTGTTCCAGGGGTGTCCTATAATGCTTAATCAATCATTCGTTTGTATGTTTAGCTTTTAGATTAAACACATACTACTACTGGAAATGTTGACCTTTCCACCATTCGTTTGGCCCTGAACGATTTTGGTATAAAGTCTTACGCCCAACTTGTCGCCCAGCTGTTTACTCCAGGTCGACAAAGAGTGTCACGGATGATGAGGTGCCAGAAGCAGCTTAACCTGGTGAAGAGGGGCAATTCTGGTATCATAATGTTCACTGATGAAAAGGTTTTCACACAGGATGTGCACGTGAACAGAAGGAGTTCAAGGATCATCGCCACATCTGCAGATGAAAGAGACGACCACATGGTTTTCAGGACAAAGTTTCCGTCCAGCATCATGTTTTTTGGCCTCGTAGCCTCGGATGACAACAAAATGCCTCTCACCATGTTTGACCCACGTTTCAGGCTCAATGCTGAGTGCATGTCTTGGAGAAGATGAAGTCGTCCATCCTTACCACCTACCCAGAAGCAAGAATGCAGAAGAGGAGGGCGTAATCAACCAAGAGTTCAAGTTCACTTTCATGTAGAATGGTACACACCGTGCCACTCTGCTCGTACAGTGCAAGAATGGCTCAAGATTAACTTGGGGCAACTCGTTTCTGGAGCAAAGAACAGTAGACGCCCACCTCTCCTGATACAACCCCTTTGTTACTCCGTGTGGAATGAGCTCTCCAAGGTTGCCAATGAGATGCCCCACAACACCCCGGACTCATTGAGGGCCTCAAAAATCATGACTGAGACTTGAAGATTACTAGGTATAAATTATTAACAGCGCAAGGCATTCAAGTCAAAATTATAGGAGGATCCTGGCAAATGGAGACAGACCTCTTAAAGATTGAGAGGAGTTGCTGAAGATGAGGCCTGGTTCAGTGGGATCATCAAGTGAAAATGGTTCTAATTAATTGAGCAAATGTATTAGGTTTGAAGTTTTGATTTGTAAAAATGCCAATAAAATTCTTTGTTTCCGGCTCTAACACGATCATTGAATTCAGATGTGCATCGCCTGGGAGTCGCTCAAAATTGGGCCTTTGTTCTCATACTTATATGTGTTACGGGATTTTTTTATGATGATTTAATCAAATCCATAGCAGATCTCAACCTCTAAAAGAATAACTTGATCAATAATTCTCTCCTGAGATATAGTTCAACTAAGTCGTTCATAAAATACGGCCCTTTTTGCTCCTTCACCCGTATATATATATATATACGAGGCTGTTTCGGATAAATATCGAAAAAAATTAATCATAAATATAATTTCAATTTATAACAAAAACAACTTAACAAATCTTTTCCCCCTTGACTTCCGCCGATTCCAATACATTTCTCCCACCTCTCAACCCACTTCCTGAAGACCTCACGGAACCTGTCTTCCGGATGGCCGTCCCGACCCGGGTCCCACTCCTTCTGGACGCTCTTGTCGACGATCTTCACGCCTCGAGCATCTTCTTCATGACGGGGAAGTAGAAAAGTCTGCGGGGGTAAAAGGATAGTAAGGTGGATGATCGATGACCTTGATCCCCTTCTTGGCTAAGAACTCCTTCGTGCTATTTGCGTGTGGCACGGAGCATTGTCGAAGTGGAAGTACCAGTCTATTTTGCCTTTCAGGTCGCTTCTCCTTGAATTTATTTAAAAAACATGTTCATAACATCCTTGAGCACGGCCGCGGTGACGGAGGTCCTCATCGGGAGATAGTGCTAGAAGATCACGCCGCATTTGTCGAAGAAGCTGAAAACCATCTGTTTCTTCCTTGATTCTTGACGCTTGAACTTCAGGGGCGGTTTGGATCCCTTCGGGAGCCATTGAGATGACCTCGTTTGGACTCAGGAGTGAAGAAAGACACAAGAGGTTTCATCCATTGTCACAATCTTGTCCAGAACCCCCAATCCGAGCTCAAAATTGAGTTTCACGAAGGCTTGTGCGCACCTCACTCTCTTTATTTTGTGATCCTCTGTGAGCATCTTGGGGATCCATCTTGCTGACTCGATTGAGAGCCCAAAATCGTCATGGAGGACGTGGAAAAATGGGTCGATTGACGTCCTCGAACTTGATAGCCAGTTCCTCCATTGTCACCCGACGGTCAGCCTCCACGTACACCCTCACAGCCTCAATAAAGTCGTAGGTACGGACTTTCCTCCTCCTGTTTGTGCTCCTCTTGTCTGAAGAGTCCTTCCCGGCCATAACTAATGCTGAAATGCGGTAGATTTGGCTTTGGAGATGCTTTTGCCCTCAAAGGCCGTGTCGACTATGGCCTGATCTCCTTGGGAGTCTTCCTGGCTTGGCGAGGTCCTCGACGAACTTGTGGATGAGCGACATTTCTCTTTTTTGAGAAAATTTGACCCAATATTACGAAATAACAAAAACAAAAGCTGATTTTTTTTTTAAACAAAGTTCTAAAACGGTTTTGATACATAAGAATAAATCAATCCAATTTGTCTGAGCTTTAATCTAAGCCTATGATTAGAAGATTGATGCAATATTTTCCAAGTTTAAAACTGATTCCATCATTATCCGAAACAACCTCGTATATATATATATATATATATATATATATATATATATATATAGATACAGGCTTGTACACGTTCCACTTTTTCCGTTCCGTTCCTCGCTCCGTTCAATATTTCCCGTTCTGCGGAACGCCGTTCAATTTTGTGTTCCGTTCAAAATGGGATTTCAAAAATTTATCATAAAAGAAGCTCTTTAATTTTAATGTATCCTCGTATGTATCGGGTATCATTTTAAACCAGGCTTTAATAGCTTTGGCTTGCAGTTAGTTTACCGCAATTACAGCTCCAAAACTTACAAACTTCGATAATATATTTAATATATATAATAATTAACCAGAGTCTCGGCCCTAAAAATTACATATTTTTTACCCCAACCCAAAAAGTTACAGTATGAAAAGTCAAACCATTTAAAATCCCATCCACATATGGTCCACCGAATTTCTGGTCCTATACTACTCATAATTATTGCTTTATCTGAGAATATTACGAAAAGTTTATTTATTTTACAATCTTAAGACTAACATTAGTTTATTAATTACACTATTTATTTGCTGCTTTTCGAAATTTTCATCTCCTATCTTTTGCCTTGCCTTCGCAATAAATTTTAGATTTGGAGAAGGTCTCTCCGAACTGGCACCTGCTGGGAAGTATAACATTATATCGAATGAAAATATTTTTAATCCTTTTAAAAGCAATTAATTGATTCCATTTGGCTCAGACATCATCGGTTAAGAAGCGGTCAACTTCCTGCTTAGTTGAGTCAGTCCTTCTTTGGCCTCTTGGCAAATAAATGGCCTTTTTCCTCCCACTGCTGGTTCTTGCGAAGTTGACTAGAAGAAGATCTCCCAGTTCTCGTCCCCTGCTAGTAAAATTTCTTGCTAACTCTTCCTTGCTATGTCCAAAAGTCTACTTTGAACTCAAGGAGATATGCTGAAGCAATTAGCATCTCCCTACGTTCGAAGTAGGCTCCAAAATCTTCGTTGATTCCAAAAGAGAGTGCATCAATTAACAC